>CAEFZP010001788.1:0-57585 GCA_903064625.1 Mallotus villosus
TAGTGTGTTAGGTTAGGTATTGAAAATTCAATTGTGTTTCAATTATTTATAAGATTTTAAGGAATTGTTGATGAAATCTATTTTTAAAATTTCGCTGATTGCATTAGCGTTGACAGGTTTATCGGCCTGTAACCAAGAGGATACAACAAAAACAGCGGCATCCGTTGAAGCTACTCAAGCTAAAACTACCCTAACGACACCAGAGCAGAAGAATCTTACAGCATTGGTGCATCGATTGGCTCTTACATGGCAAACCACATTGCCGAGCAAGAAAAGTTAGGTATGCCTGTTGATAAAAAATTAATCATCAATGGTTTCAGTAACGGTTTGGATGGCAAACTTGAGTTAACCGAAGAAGAAATGCAAACAGTTTTACAATCGTTAGATCAAAAGCTAAATGAAAAACGTAAAGTAGAATCTGAAGCTTCATCTAAAAATCCATTGAATCGGGCAAACAGTTCATGGAAGAAAATGCGAAAAAGGGTGATGTTAAAACCACTAAGAGTGGCTTACAGTATGAAGTATTAAACGAGGCAAGGGTCCACACCCAAAAGCCTCTGATACCGTTGAAGTTAACTACCGTGGAACGTTGATTGACGGTACGGAATTTGATAGTTCTTACACCCGTGGTGAAACTGCAAAAATTCCCATTAGATCGCGTTATTCCAGGTTGGACTGAAGGCGTTCAATTAATGAATGAAGGCGCTAAATATAAGTTCGTTATTCCTTCAGATTGGCCTATGGTGATCGTGATACTGGTACTATTCCAGCAAATTCAACTTTAGTATTTGAAGTTGAATTAGTTAAGATTGATAAAACGGCCAATGAAGCGCCAAAAACTGAAAAACCAGTTAATGCCGCTAAGCAGCATCAAAATAATCGACTATTGTTACTCAGCAATTTTTGAGTACATAACCAATAAAAAAGCACTCATATGAGTGCTTTTTTATTGGGAAAAGCAAACCTGTTTGCAGTTTAATCTTCAGCCGTAAAAACCAATCTTTAAAAAGTTTATAAAATAAATCACTATCAATGTGGGGAGAAAAAAGCGCTTTGATATAGAATTGAGCGATAACTCAACTGATGGAATAGATTCAAATGGAATATGAGTTTTCGACGTAATTCCTTGAAGGTACTGTTCAAGCAACTTTGAAATGGGTCATGAGGTTCTTGGTCGCTGGGTATCTGATGAATTAGGTAACGATAAAAAGCTTGTGTCAGGTCTTTTGAGCACCATAAAGCTGCTTGCTCAGGGTGAATTAAATCAGTACCGTTTGGTGGGCTCGGATTTTACGTTGGAAATGAATACTGAGCAGGCTTGGGTTTATGCCAACGTGCTCGCTTATGAGGAAGAGCAAGAGCTAGAAGATGGAATGGCGATTTATGACTCAGAATCTAATTCCTACTGCGGACTTGAGGACTTTGAGCATGTTTTGTTAAGTTGGCAGTCATTTTTAAACGAAAAATAAGATTAAATTTATTAAGGCGGCATTGACCGCCTTAATAAGATTTATAACCAAACTAGCATCTTGAAGTCGCTTGGGTATATAAATAATGTGTCAAAAAGCGTTAGTGATTTAGATATCTTACCGCCATTTCGGTTCGAGACTTTGCATTTGCTTTTCTCAGCAGATTTTTAACATGCACTTTCACTGTTCCTTCGCTGATATGAGATCTTCTGAGATACTGCGGTTGCTTAACCCTTCGGCCAAAAGCTGTAAAATTTGTAGCTCCCTTGGTGTTAGGCTATCAATCCAGTTTTTTTTCGTCTGCGGGTTTTTGAGTTCAAATAGAAATTCTTCTAATACACTACTGATAACGCGATGTCCTTGCATGGCGTCTTTTAATTTATCAAGCAGAATTTCAGGCTCAGTGTCTTTAAGAAGGTAACCATCAGCACCCGCTCGCATTAGGCGTAATACATCTTGTTTTGCATCGGATACGCTAAGAATGACGATGCGAGAGGTAACACTTTCTTGCCTGAGTGCGGTAAGAGTATCAAGGCCTGTCATACCTTGCATATTTAAATCTAATAACACAATATCAGGCTCATTATCTGCAACACAATTTAATGCATCTAATCCACTACTTGCTTCACCAAAAAGAGTAAAATCTTCATCCGAAGCAATCAACTGGCAAATTCCTCGACGTAAAAGAGGGTGGTCATCTACAACCATAACGGAATAAGGTTTACTCATATTAAGAGATCTCCAGAGGGGGAAAGCTGAGGCTGACAGAAGTGCCGCCTTCAGCATTGCTGTTGAATTCAACGGTTCCGGCTAGTTTGTTAGCGCGCTCATGCATGATCCCTATGCCAAAGTGCTGCTGTTTTTCCTTAAGGTGCGCTAATCCAATACCATCGTCTCGAATATCAATTTGTAACATGCCGTTTTTTAGTGTTTTACAGCAAATATCGATACGAGTGGCTTTGGCATGTTTAATGGCGTTTAGCGTGGCTTCTCGTATTAACTGTAAAATATGAATATGCTGATTAGCTTGTAAAAGCTGTGGTGTTAATTGGTAATCTAGATGAATAGGTATGTTGGTTTGTGCTTTTAATTGAACAAGCATCGCTTTGATTGCCGCTTTTAAATTGGGCTCTTTAATCGTTAATCTAAAGGTAGCGAGTAGCTCTCGAAGCTGTTGATAGGCAGTATTAATACCATTATTAATTTCATCTATTGAGCTTCAACTTTTATATTTTCGTTCTCAGCTAATAATGATTTTTAAGTAGTGATATTTGAATTTTTAAAAAAGAAAGTAGCTGACCTAATGAATCATGTAATTCTCTGGCGATAATGCTTCGTTCTTCCATTAAGGCTAATTTTTGTTTATGTGCGACACCATTTCGAATAATAATTGAACGGGCTAACATCATGGTGAAATATTCAAATAATTACCATTGAGCTTTTATCGGATATGACTTCAATAAATCCAAGATGACGATGTTCAAATTTAAGTTTAAATTTTTCACTAGATATCACTTCTGAAGGCCAACCGTTGTTTATTGTTATTTCTTTTAATTCACCATTATTTTCTTGCAGTACGAGTCTAATATTTTTAATTCTTGATATTTTTGCAAATGGATTAATACGTTTTTTAATAAGCGTTTGTTTAATGGTTTAGTGTGTAAAATAAGTAGGCTGTGATGTAAAAAGGTCAGCTCGTCGTGGGCTTGAGTTAACGCTAATGTTTTTTCCTTCACTTGTAATTCAAGCTCACTGTATAAAATCGATAATTCTTTAGCGGTTTTTTGAAGGGCGGTCCCTAAAGATGCCAATTCGGTATAGTTTGTTTGAGGCATTTTTACTTCAAATTGCCCTTTAGCAATGGCATTGGCAGATTCAACCATTTGCAATAAAGGGGTAACCACTTTTAATTTGGTATACTTTACGGTTAGAAAAGCAATTAATAACATAAACGCTAAAACGATAACCTGACTGGTTGCTAACAATTTTAACTTTAACGTCGAATTATGCTCCATTGTTAAATTAAAGTATCAATATGATCAGAAAAATGATTTATTTGAGGCGTTAAAATAGCAAGATTTATATTATTGTTTTATTTATGTCGTTTTTTAATTTCAGCCAGCTTTCAATGATAAGTTTATATTGCTGTTTAAATTATTTGATGTTAATCCTGTGAGCGATTTCTTTATATTTTCAGAATGAAGTGTTTTATCAAACTTATCGATAATGGATTTAGGAATATGGTTAAATTTATTCGCACTGCCTAATAGCTGATAGCTCTGCATTCGTAAGGCGCTGGCAGTATTAATGGCTTTAGTATCATTTAAGCGGCAAACAAGATTGGTTATAGCGAATAGTGCCATACCACTTGAGAGAATAATTAATATAAGCATTACCCACAAAATAGTGGATGTAATACTAGTTTGTTTCATAATGGGATGTTGTTTTTAATTGCATAGATATTATTTTTATTTCAATTAAATTAATACTAAATCAGCAAGCAATAAATCATTATTGTATGTATTGCTAATGGGTAACTCGCCGCTAGAAAAGGAATACCTCTGAAACAATATAACAGTTGATACACTACAATTGAAAGGCTTGGTTGGCTTAATTTGCTAATAATATAATTAAAATTAGTATATTCATGATGTTTTTGTTTGGTTGTCAATGAGATATCTTAACTTTAAATTTGGTTTCAATATTATTCTTGAGCAAGGTGCCAGTTGTGGAAATGGCATTTTGTCGTCTTTGGGTATAAATAATTCTTGAGTTACTTTAAAGTGAGCTTTTATCTATTGTTTACGGAGAAGCAGTAAAGATGAGTTACCAAAATGACGATGTGCGAATTGACCAAATAAAGGAATTATTACCCCCCAGTTGCCATTTTGGAGCGATTTCCTGCAAGTGATAAGGCTTCTGCTTGTGTATTCAATGCGCGAACTCATGTTCATAATATGCTGAAAAAATGTGATGATCGCTTACTGGTGATAATAGGACCTTGTTCAATCCATGATCCTTTATCTGCACTCGAATACGGACAAAAAATTATTGGCATTAAGAGAAAAATATTCATCGCAACTTGAAATAGTGATGCGCGTTTATTTTGAAAAACCAAGGACTACTGTTGGTTGGAAAGGATTAATTAATGATCCTTATATGGATAACAGTTATCAATTGAATGATGGTCTAAGAACCGCTCGTAAGTTGTTACTTGATTTAAACCATTTAGGTATACCCACGGCGGGGGAATTCCTCGATATGATTACACCTCAATACTTAGGTGATTTGATGTGTTGGGGAGCAATAGGAGCAAGAACGACGGAGTCGCAAGTTCATAGAGAATTAGCATCAGGTTTATCTTGTCCAGTGGGATTTAAAAATGGCACTGACGGCACGATAAAAGTTGCTATTGATGCTATTGGCGCAGCTGCTGCACCACATCATTTTCTCTCTGTTACTAAGTTTGGTCATTCAGCTATCGTGTCGACTAAAGGCAATAAAGATTGTCATATCATTCTTCGTGGCGGAAAAGCGCCTAATTACAGCGAAGAAAATGTCAAAGACGTATGCATAGAGCTAGCTAAATATCAGCTTGATCAAAATATTATGATTGATTTCAGTCACGCTAATAGTGATAAACAATTTAAAAAACAATTGATTGTTGCTAATGATGTTGCGAATCAAATCGCAGTAGGTAATGAAGCCATTTTTGGTGTGATGGTTGAGAGCCATCTTGTTGAAGGCCGTCAGAATTTAGTTGAAGGTAAAGCATTAACCTACGGGCAAAGCATAACGGATGCCTGCGTTGGATGGCGTGATACCGAATTACTCCTTGCTGAATTAAATCAAAGTGTGATTAAAAGGCGCTGTGTTAACTAACTCACTTTAGTTTCAGTAAATAAGCGGAGCGAATGCTCCGCGTCGAACATTCAACTGTAATTATTAGTTTCCTAGTTGTTGAGTGATATATTCGTTAGCCTTTGCAAGGGTTCCAAATGAGGCGATAAGATTATCTTTGCCTTTTTCTTGGATTTCAGGGTTGCCTGACTCGATCATCATCCATACCCAAGTTCGTATTAATGGTAATGGTGGGTACTGAATTTTTGCAGAATCCAACATAAAGCTTCCTTCGAACAATTGTAAATAGGGTTATTTCTTTTTATTCCCTTGAGTTAGCTTTTTAGTGGCTAAGTCCAAGAGTTGGCGAAAGAGTATCAGATTATGATTGTGGAGATAATACCAAGTTGAATTTAAATATCTTGCTAACGTGACAGGTAAAAGTCGATTCTTATCTTTTTAAGTAAATGTTTTTATTGGTTTTAAATTTATTTTTGATAGTAAAAATAAAAGGTTGATAGGCCTATTAATTTGGTAACAAATTGCAATAAATAACGATTAGGTCACAAATTATATTTTCTTTCTAATTGTTGAAAACAACCAGGTCAAAAAACATAACCAAGACACTTGAATAATTTAACATCAAGCGTATTGGTTGTAATGAAAGTCAATAGTTTATTTTTTTAGAATGAATGCTGAGTTGTGAGTTCTTTAGTCACATGAGTTAAGGCTTGGTTGCCAGCCTGCACATAATAAAGATGATTTTTCGTTTAAAGACGATGATGCTGTGAGTCGAGTGATTTTCCCTTCACGGTAACACAACATTTCTCCACCAATTTTGGTTAATCGAAGGCAATTTCGGCAACTGATTTTTGCGTGTTTGCTTGCGGAAGCTGAGTGAGTGTTAAGCATTTATTGATTAATCCAATTAAATCATTTAAATATCACAAAATCCAAGCTTTTGTGACGTACTACTCATAAAGTGGCATTATGATATAAAGAATAAGTACGGAATACAAATGCAAAATGGAGTTTTTTTTGACATGTTTCACATTTTGCTGATTAAGGCTTTCATTTGTTAATGAAAATATTAGCTATTGTGCAGCAGGTTAATAAGCTGGATATATATTAAGCATTAGTAGAATAGACGTATCCGAAGATTGCGCACAATGAAGGTACATAGCAAAAAGCTGTACTGACGTTTTTTATCATGAAAAAATCTTAAGTTTTATTGATGGAGAATCAAAAATGTGGATTGTTGGCACTGTTGAAAAAAAAATTAATTGGAACGAAAAATTATTTTCGCTGCAAATTAAAGCTGATATAGCACCATTTACTGCTGGGCAATTCATAAAGTTGAGTCAAGTTTCAGATGATAAAAGAGTAGGCCGAGCGTATTCATTAGTTAATGCGCCGACAGCAGATCACATTGAAGTATTGGCTGTAACCGTCGAGGATGGTTTGTTATCGCCTCAATTGCATAAGCTAGAAGTGGGCGATTTAGTAGATGTCTCCGCAAAAGCAGCAGGCTTTATGACGCTAAATGAACTTCCTGAAAACGGTGGAAAACATTTGTGGTTTTTGGCTACTGGAACAGGAATTGGCCCTTTTATTTCAATGTTACAAACAAAAGAGATTTGGCAGAGGTTTGATAAGGTTATTGTTGTTTACGGTGTGCGGGAGCAGCAAGATTTAGCCTACCGTGATTTATTAATGGCAATACAAAACCAATATCCAGCACAAGTTGAAATTATTCTCTCCGTGACGAGAGAGCAATTTGATAACGCTTTAAGCTGTCGAATTCCTGCGGGGCTTTTATCTGGTGAAATTGAACAAAAAGTTGGGCTTCAAATAAATAAAACAGATTCTCAAGTCATGTTATGTGGTAATCCAAATATGATTAGCGAATCATTGCCCATTCTGCAAGCTAAAGGATTAACTAAAAACCTAAGGCGTTCGCCAGGGCAAATCACCCTTGAAAAATACTGGTAATTTTTGCCTAAAAACATGATTATTTAATTTCTTATTAAGCACTCAACTTGGCTGTTTTTGTGAGCGATAACCAAGTTCTACGGTGTTTTATTGATTCGAAGTGATCATTATATTAACATTGTAATTAATAGCTATTCGCATTCGCATTCGCATCGATAAAATGGTTATTTTAAGAAAATTGTTAGGTTCGTAAATGTATGTTTTCGCAATCTAATCGATTTTTCTATATCAAACACATGTGACTTTGAAATATATAGCCTTGCAATGAGCATTCAATTTTAGGGAATTATTAATAATGAAAAAGGTAAACAAGCTACTTTTTTGTGGCGTAATTGGCTTAACCAGTTTGTGTCTAATCTTGTTATTGCTGCAGAAAAATTGACCGTATATTCCTATCGCCAGCCTTTTTAATTGACCCCATATTAGCCGATTTTATTAGGCAAACAGGTATACAGGTTGATATCGTGTTTGCAAAAGATGGCATTGCTGAACGACTTGCTCGTGAAGGCCGTTTATCTCCTGCGGATGTATTGCTGACATCTGATATTTCTCGATTAGCCGAATTTGTGGATAAAGATCTGGTGTTTCTGTGGATAGCGATATTATAAAAAGCAATATTCCTGCTCAGTTTCGTTCGCCTGATGCTAATTGGTTTGCGCTAACTAAACACGTCAGAAGTATTTATTCATCTAAAAATAAATTGGGTAAGCTTAATATCAGCTATGAGGACCTCGCCGATCCTAAATATCAAGGCAAGATATGCTCCCGTAGTGGCAAACATCCTTATAATATTGCGCTCGTTTCTTCGATGATTTCTCATCATGGTGAAGCGGAGACTAAAAAGTGGTTGCAGGGCTTTAAATCTAACCTTGCTCGCCGCCCTCAAGGCAATGATCGGTCTCAAGTAAAAGCGGTGCAGGAAGGGCTATGCGATATATCCATTGGCAATAGCTATTATCTTGGCAAAATGATGCAAGATCCTCGTCAGCAATCTTGGGCTAATGCAGTAGAAATTAATTTTCCTAATCAGAATAATCGTGGTTCTCATATTAATGTGTCAGGAATGGCCCTAGCCAAATACTCGCGCAATAAGGACAATGCGGTGAAATTAATGGAGTACCTGTCATCTGATACCGCGCAGCAAATGTATGCAGAGAGTAATTCTGAATATCCAGTTAAACCCGGTGTGCCATTATCTCAATTGGTTGCATCATGGGGAGAATTTCGCTCAGATGCCTTACCTATCGTTGAACTTGCCAAAAATCATAAAAAGCGGTGCAGTTACTAGATGAAGTTAAATTTGATCTTTAAATGGCAAAATCAAATGTCATTTATTGTTGATAATTACCCAATAACTTTTTAGATACTTTAATGCATCAAATATGTGCATCAAATATGTGCATCAAATATGAACATAGGTTGGTATGGCTGGGCTGTCAGCCCTAATGTGAGAGGTGTATGATTTTAGGGTTGGCAAAACGTTGGTCGATTGCAGGTGTCGTATTGGTTTCAATATTATTACTGCCGCTTTTAGCTTTATTTATTCAAGCTTTGCCTACTGATGACGCAGTATTTACGCATTTGATGAATACTGTCTTGCCCGACTATATTGCCAATAGTTTATTACTGATGTTTTTGGTGTCCATCGGCGCGTTAATAATAGCAACACCTGCGGCGTGGTTAATTGCACGCTGCCATTTTTTCGGTCATCAATTTTTTCAATGGGGATTGATGCTTCCACTTGCTATGCCCGCTTACTTAGTTGCTTATGTTTACACTGATATGCTTGATTACGCAGGCCCTGTTCAAAAGCAATTGCGTGATTGGTTTCATTGGCAATCTTCGTCTGATTATTATTTTCCTGAAGTGAGAAGTTTATCAGGCGCAGCAGTAATGCTGTCTTTGGTGCTTTTTCCCTATGTTTACTTGTTAGCTCGAACCGCCTTTAGAGAGCAATCTGTAAGTTTGCAGCAAGCTGCGAGTGTGATGGGGTGCAATCCTTGGCAAAGCTATTGGCGTTTAAGTTTACCTATGGCGCGTCCTGCTCTGGCAGTTGGACTGGCTTTAGTCGCAATGGAAACGGCAGCAGATTTTGCAACGGTCAGTTATTTTGCCGTGCCGACGCTGACCACTGCTGTATATGATACATGGCTTGGATATGGAAGTTTAGCTGCGGCATCCAAATTATCAGTCATTATACTTTGGTGATATTTGTTATTTTTGGTCTTGAACGCTTTGCACGTCGTAAACAGCAATTGTTTCAAAAAAATTCGGCGATAGATAAACCTCATCGATATTTATTATCTGGATTGAAGGGATTTTTAGCGACAAGTTACTGTAGTTTCCTTTTGGTGTTTGCCTTTTTTCTTCCATTGGGAATACTGCTGCAATACGCTTGGTACTATTTTGATGACAGCTGGAATAATGCCTTTTTCCGCTATAGCTTAAATAGTTTAACTTTATCGGTTGCCGTGAGTGTGATTTGCGTCTTTATTGCCTTATTGCTGATTTTTATTCAAAGAGTCAGTCCCTATACTTGGGATAAATTGCCAGCGAGATTGGCATCCTTTGGGTACGCATTGCCAGGTACCGTGCTTGCTATCGGTATTTTGGTGCCGCTAATTACCCTTGATTTTGCCATTAATGATCTTTATCTGTGGTTTGATAATGAAGGGCCTGGACTGATATTTAGCGGCTCGGTTTTTGCCTTAGTATTTGCTTTTTGCGTTAGGTTTGCAGCCATAAGCATAGGAAGCGTGTGAAACGAGTTATAAGCAGATCCCGCCATCTTTAGATTTAGCGTCAACACCACCATGGGGCAATCACCGATAAATTGCTTCTTAGGGTGCACTTTCCCCTATTAAAAAAGGGATCCTCGTTGCCTTATGCTGGTATTTATTGAAAGCATGAAAGAGTTACCTACAGCGCGCTATTGTTAAGACCCATTGGCTATGAAAACTTAGCAACATACGTGTTTCAATTTATTTCCGATGAACAATTAGAGCAAGGCGCCTTTAGCCGCCATTGTCATTGTTTTCGTGGGTTTGATACCGCTTATCTTTTTAAATCGTCAATGGGAGAAGGAAACAGCGCATGCTCGCGTTACAAATTAAGGATATTTGCAGTGGTTACCATCATCAGCCCATTTTAAAAAACTTAAACTTGGGCCGTTGAAATGGCGACATTATGGCGCTATTAGGCCGAGTGGCTGTGGTAAGTCCACTTTACTTCGCGCTATTGCGGGGTTACAGCCCTGTTCATCAGGAAGTATATCCATTCAGGAAAAAAGAGTAACGGGCGACGGCGTATTCATTCCAAGTGAGCAACGCGGTGTGGGAATGATCTTTCAAGATTATGCGTTATTTCCTCATATGACTATTGCTGAGAATATTTGTTTGGCGTTAAAAAAAAGTCAAGTACGACAAAAAATAAAATATTAAATGACATGCTGGCGTTGGTACATTTAGCAGGTTTAGAGGGGCGATTATCCCCATGAATTATCAGGGGTGGCAGCAGCAGCGAGTTTCGATTGCCAGAGCATTAGCTTATGAACCTAAATTATTATTACTTGATGAGCCTTTTTCTAATATTGACTCTCAGGTAAGGCAAGGTTTAATGTTGGAAATGCGTGACATTTTAAAGATACGCAATATCACGGCGATTTTTGTGACTCACAGTAAGGATGAAGCTTTTGTTTTTGCGGATAAGCTGGCGCTTTTTCATGATGGTTATATAGCTCAGTCAGACACTTCAGAAGCCTTGTATGCAACCCCTTGCAGTCGTTTCGTTGCTGACTTTGTAGGGGGCGGGAATTATTTCCTATTGAAGTTAGATCTAATAATCAAGTTGAAAACCCATTTGGTATGTTAGAGAGCACATCAAACCTGTCTTATTCAAATGGCTATTGCGGCGAAATTTTACTTAGACCTCACCAGTTCATTTAAGCGCAAATGAGAACGGACGGGGTACTATTTTAGAACGTCATTTCCTCGGTCATATTTGTCATTATCGAGTTCAAGTTCATCTTATCTTTTAGATGTTAAAAGTCTATTTACACAGTTGTTTCCAGGGGCAAAAAGTGGACATTTATGCTGATGCACACGATTTAGTCATTTTTTGATTGTTAATATTTTACATTTAGATACTATTCTGCTTTTATTGGGTAGAGTTTCGTTTACCTAATTGTTGATTATTGCTACATTTTTAATGCAAATTCGAAATGCGTTTAATTTGTCATTATGTAACGGTAGCTCGTTATTAAGTGGAAATACCCATTAAAGGTGAAATAATGGAAAATCAGGCAATGCCTCGAGAACAACTTGGAGTATGTGCAGAAGGTAATATACATAGTGTATGCCTGATGTTTAGCGCTGCTGATAATGCTGAGACGTTACTTCGTCCTTGTATCGCCAATATTGCGCAGGAAATCCATGAATTATCAGATCAATATGTTGATAGTGCGTTTAATGGTTTTATTGGCATAGGTGCCAATTATTGGAATACTCTTTATCCTGCTGCTCGTCCTCAATTGTTAAAACCGTTTCCAGCATGGAATTTGGTCGTCGACAAGCACCTGCCTCCGAGTTTGATTTATTTCTCCATTTGCGCTGTGACAGAATCGATATCCTTCATTTAATTGCCACTGAAGTTTCTCAGATGCTCGAAGGTTTAGCAGAGCTTGTGACGAAGAACGTGGCTTTCGCTTTATGGATAGCCGTGATTTAACGGGCTTTGTTGATGGCACTGAAAATCCAAAAGGCCGTCAGCGCCAAGAAGTTGCTTTGGTGAGTCACGAAGACGCCACTTTTGCTGGTGGTAGCTATATTCACGTACAAAAATTTGCCCACAATCTACCAAAGTGGCAACCGCCTACCTGTAAAGAAGCAGGAAAACATTATAGGTCGGACCAAGCAAGATAATATTGAATATGCGTCAGAAGATAAAGCATTAACAGCACACATCAAACGGTTAACCTCAAAGATGAAAATGGCAACTCGATGGAGATTCTTCGTCAAAGCATGCCTTATGGCACAGTGAAAGAACAGGGACTTGTTTTCATTTCAACCTGTAAAACGCCAGTGCACTTTGAAAAAATGCTTCACAGTATGCTTCATGGCGATGGTCATGGAAATCATGATCACTTAATGGACTTTACTAGCGCTTTAACAGGCTCATCCTTTTTCGCGCCATCTTTAGATTTTATGCTGCAGTTTGGAGATTAGACTCTAATTTCGGTATTGTGAATTGAATCGTACCCAGAAAAAAGTTCGATTTTGGGTACATGACTTATCTGATTTTGATTTGTTATTAAGAATGCTGATTCTATAGAATTCAGTTAATCGTAATAATTAAATAAAGATTTAACCATTGATAGCGTATGGTCAATTTGCTTAATATCCGCAGGGCAAATAAAGATAGTATCGTCCCCTGCTATTGTGCCCAAAACGCCTTCAGATTTCCCCATTGAGTCTAGTAATCTCGCAATTAACTGAGCGGCACCAGGACTTGTTTTTACAACTATCATGGTTTGATTGTGGTCAACATCAACCACTAAGTTTTTAACTGGACTTGCCGCAGTAGGTACACCAAATTCAGGTGGTAAACAATAGACCATTTCTTGCTTGGCATTTCGAGTGCGCACCGCACCAAATTTACTGAGCATTCGTGATACTTTTGATTGATTCGTATTGGAAAACCCTTCCACTTGAAGTGCAGATACGATTTCACTTTGAGAGCCAAATCGTTCTTCTTTTAATAGTGATTTAAATACTTTAATCAATTCGTCTTGGTTTTTATGCACAGTCATAGTTCTGTTTTATGTTTATTAATACTCAGTTATCCTGAATATTATTTAATTATTTGTCAACAAATTCTCAGTTTTTGTGAATAAATATTCATTAAAACGATTAGTTAAAGTTTTAATGCGAATAATAAATGTGTGTTTTTGGTATGGGTAGTCGAGGCATTTATATTCAATAGTTATATATGAAATGTTGATTGCAAAATTGTTATTGATGACAGCATTCGTTGAATTTAAATTGGCAATACAGTAATGTTGGTTAACAATTATTATGTTGATCCATGCTACATAATTACTCGAAAATTGACGGAGATAACTATGAAAGTTGCTGTCCTTGGTGCTGCCGGCGGGATCGGTCAGGCATTGGCATTATTACTAAAAACACAATTGCCAGCTGGGTCGAAATTATCTTTATATGATATTGCGCCAGTTACCCCTGGAGTGGCAGTTGATTTAAGCCATATACCGACAAATGTTTCAGTGAAAGGTTTTGCTGGTGAAGATCCTAGTCCAGCACTCAAAGGCGCTAATATTGTGCTTATTTCGGCAGGTGTTGCAAGAAAGCCGGGAATGGATCGCTCTGATTTATTCAATATTAATGCTGGAATCGTACGAAATTTAATTGAAAAAGTGGCGATAACTTGTCCTAAAGCGTTAATTGGGATCATTACCATCCCGTTAATACAACGGTAGCCATTGCAGCAGAAGTGCTTAAAAAAGCAGGCGTTTATGATAAAAAACGTTTGTTTGGGGTTACGACATTAGATGTGATCCGCTCCGAAACCTTTATTGCCGAGGCAAAAGGATTAAAAACTGAAGACATTAAAATTAATGTGATTGGTGGACACAGCGGCGTCACTATTTTGCCTTTACTTTCTCAAGTTGAAGGCGTCACTTTCAGTAATGCTGAAGTGGTGTCCCTGACCAACCGCATTCAAAATGCGGGCACTGAAGTTGTTCACGCAAAGCAGGCGGTGGAAGTGCGACTTTATCTATGGGGCAAGCGGCATTTCGTTTTGTATGTCATTAGTGAGAGCGTTACAAGGTGAAAGTAATGTGATTGAATGCGCTTATATTGACGGTGATAGTAAGCACTCAAGCTTATTTGCTCAGCCAATTTTATTGAGTAAAAATGGCGTCAAAAGGTACTTGATTACGGTAAGTTAAGCGAATACGAAACAGTGGCTCTTAATGCCATGATCAGTACGCTAAATCAGATATTCAATTGGGTGTTGATTTTATTGATGATTAATTTTATTTTTTGACATTAGCATTAAATTTATTCAGAGCGCTTTATGCGCTCTTTTTACTATATAATATATATCTATTTTATTTATATAATTGCATTCCATTCAATCTTAAGTATATTTACGAAAAATCTGTTTAGAACTTAAGAGAATTAAATGTCGTTAACACAATCTAAGGTAATCATTGGACTAATTAATCCTAAAAGTCCCACTAATGTTGGTGGTGTTATGCGCGCCTGTGGCTGTTATGGTGCTAATCAAGTCCGTTATACGGGCAAGCGATATGAATTTGCGGCAAAGAACTTTACTCAATACAATACAGATACCAAGCACATTAGTAAGAAAGTGCCATTAGATGGTGTAACTGATTTATTGGAAAATTTACCAGAGAATATGGAGATTGTTTGTGTTGATTTAGTGGAAGGAGCAACGGCTTTACCTGAGTTTACGCACCCACAAAACGCCATTTATATTTTTGGGCCAGAAGATGGCACAATTCCTCAACAAGTAGTTAATAGAGCTGATTCAGTTGTTTATGTGCCAACAATTGGCTGTATGAATTTGGCAGCATCAGTCAATGTGCTTTTGTATGATAGATTAGCTAAATCAGCTCAAGCTAAGGGCAGTAATGATTTGATTAAATCAAGTCGTGATACTAACAACCGCGTTAAAGTTAAAAATACTAAGTCCATTATTGATTAGGTTCTATGCTAACAAAACTCGTTTTTAGTGTTTTCTTTTTGGAACACCATATTTTAATATTTTGAGTGTCTTACTTTTATGGATGAGTTTAATTTAAAGTTGACTACAAATAGTCCTTTTAAACTGTCAGAGTCCGATTTAGATAATGCGTTTTTCAGTGCGACATTGCACCGTGCAAGGGATTATGTAAAGCGTGGCAAAATAGTTGAAATCAAAGCTAACCGAAATTTTACCGAGATAAGATCAAAAGTCAGTGGCAGCAGTAAAGGTGTTTATACTCAAGATATCAGTATCTATCCCTCTCGAAAAGGTTGGATAATTGAAGATTATTGCTCTTGCCCTGTTGGTGGCAAATGTAAGCATGTCGCTGCGGTGCTTTTGACGCTAGTTAAAAATGCAGGACACACCGCTTCATCTGAAGATATGCTGCTGAATCAATGGCTTGAGCGCTTAGCAAAAAGAACCTTCAACATCAAAGTCTAACAGCTCAGATCGGGATTTGATTTATATTCTAAATACCGACAATGACGGTGTATATCTTAGTCTTCGCCATAGTAAAATTAATAAAAAAGGATTTTATACCAAGGGCACTCAAATTAGTGTTTATAACTATAACGGGTTCATTAGTAACTTGCCTTGGGAGATTGATGAAGAAGAAAGAAAAATAATTTACACCTTATCTAATCAAGTGGATGGTAATCTGCGTCTGTCATTTGAAGGTGATTTAGGTTTTTTATTACTAAAAAAAATTCATGATACTCAAAGGTTGTTTTGGGAAGATAATCGAGAGCCATTAAGGTTTACTTCAAATAAATCGCTGCATTGCCATTGGGAAAACAGGAAAAAGTGGCCTGAGCCATTTAACTCTCGAACTTGAAAATTGTCAGTCATGGGAAATGATCTCAACTGAACCCCCTGTTTATGTTGATTTGGACTCACAAGCTTTGGGGATTATCGATACTGATATTCCATCGAACAAGTTGCAACTCTTGCACGATATGCCGCCAGTCGAAGAAAAATCATTAAAAAAAATCAGTCGTTCTTTAGCGCAATTTTTTCCGATGAACGCAGTACCTTTTCCCGTAGAACTTGATATTCGTGCTGTTACAAGTGATGTTGTTGCCAAATTAATCTTGCTACAAAACGATGATGGGCAACCAGAGGTTAAACTCGAATTTCGTTATGAAAAATGGTGTCTTCCTTGTTCTAAAAAAGCTGAGGGAATCACACTTCTCAGTGAAGGGAAGCAGGAAATTCAAATTTTTAGGCAATTAGATAAAGAGACCTCATTTATTGGTATTCTTTACAACTTGGGGTTTTATGATTCAGAATTTCGAAAAAAAGGCGAAAAGAGTGCCTTTTTTTCATTAGGTGAATTACCTGTAGCTATTATGCATTGGCTGCATTTTATTGAAACCGAAATCCCCAAGCTTAAGGAGCAAGGCTTTGAGATTGAAATGTCTCCTGACTTTAATCTTAATGTTATTGAAACCGATGTTGATATTGAGGTTGAAGATGAAGGGTATCAGTGGTTCTCCGTTGCTTTAAGCGCTGATATTAATGGTGAAAAGATTGTTTTATTGCCACTTATTCAGCAATGGCTTTCTCAGTTTGGAGAGCCAAAACCGGATGAACTAATGCTTTTACCTACTTCGGATGGTCGATTTATTCGAGTTAAAGCAGAGCAAGTTCGACCTCTAATTTCAACCATTATGGAGCTTTTTAATAAGGATGACACTGAGCTTAAAGTACCTCGTAATCGCGCTTTATTATTAAACGAATTGTCAGAGCAACAAATCAATTTAATTAATGGCGAAAGACTTCAATTACTGGCAGATAAATTACAGGATTTTGATGAAATTCAGCCAGTGGTAGTGCCAAAGGGTGTTAACGCTGAATTACGTCTATATCAACAAGAAGGATTAAATTGGTTATCGTTTCTTAAAGAATATCAGCTTGGCGGCATTTTAGCTGACGATATGGGGTTAGGTAAGACGCTGCAAGCACTGGCATTTATCTACAGTCAACATTTAAGCGATAGTAAAATTCGAACCTTAATTGTGTGCCCCACAAGCTTAGTGGGAAACTGGGCTAAAGAAGCCGCTAAATTTGTGCCAAATCTTGCTGTGACTGTGATCCACGGTTCAAGAAGAAAGCCTTTGTTAGAATCCTTATCAAATCATCAAGTGATCATTACCAGCTATCCTCTTATTCAAAGGGATAAAGACTATTATGCTGAGCAAAGTTTTGAGCATATTATTCTCGATGAAGCTCAACAAATAAAAAATGCTAATGCTAAAGTCACTCAGTTTTTAAACGAAATTAAAGGACGATTTCGTTTATGCTTGACAGGCACTCCTTTAGAAAATCATTTAGGTGAACTTAAGTCTCTAATGGATTTTTGTTTACCAGGTTTATTAGGACACAATACGTTTTTTACTAAGCATTATCGCAAGCCCATTGAAAAAGAGGGTAATAGCGAAAAAGCAAAAGAGCTAACCCATCGCATTTCACCTTTTTTACTTAGAAGGACCAAAACGGAAGTGGTTGATGAGTTACCTTCAAAGACTGAAATTTCTCAGGTGTTGCCTCTTGAAAAAGATCAGCGCAATCTTTATGAAACCATACGTGTTGCCATGGAGAAAAAAGTTCGAGATCTTTTTGCTCAAAAGGGTGCTGCACGCAGTCAGATTGAATTTTTAGACGCCCTGTTGAAGCTAAGACAGGTTTGTTGTGATGCGAAACTTGTTAAGCTGACTGAAGCTCAAAAGGTAAAAAATAACACCAAGCTTGATTGGCTTTCTCAAAATCTACCAGAAATGCTCCAAGAAGGCCGAAAGGTACTTATTTTCAGTCAGTTTACTAGCATGCTTGGAATTATTGAAGGTTTACTTAAAGATCAAGGCATTTCGTACAGTAAATTAACGGGACAAACTCGAAAGCGGCAAGAGCAGATAGATGCCTTTCAAGAGGGCGATAATAAGGTCTTTTTGATAAGTCTCAAAGCCGGTGGCACAGGTTTAAATTTAACGGCTGCTGATACTGTGATCCATTATGATCCTTGGTGGAACCCTGCCGTTGAAAGACAGGCCACTGACCGAGCCTATCGAATAGGGCAAGATAAACCCGTTTTTGTGTACAAGCTGATTGCTGAAGGTACAGTTGAAGAAAAAATTCAAGCTATGCAAGCCCATAAGCAAGGATTAGCCGATTCAATTTTAAGTGGCGATAAGCAAGGGCTTTGGAAAGGCAACGCGAATGATCTGCTTGCTTTGTTTAAATCGAATTAATTAACGATTTTGTGTTCAGTTTTGGTTCAGGGAGTTTTTTGTATTCTAGCTGCAGTTAAATAATACGCAGCAAAGGAATTGAAAATGAAACTGAATACGACTTCAAATAAGCAAGCCACTAACACGTTAGCAAAAGTCATTTTAGGTGCGAGCTTACTGGCTTTAACCGCAACACCTGCGATAGCAAATGATTAGTTCATTGGTGGCAGTATTGGTTCGCAGAAAAACACCTTTGAAGAAAGTTCGTACATGTACAAAGATCCAAAAGCAACAGATGGTTACTCCACAAAACACCACGAACATGATGCAGTTTACTCGGTTAGGTTTGGTAAATTCATGGGTGATAATAATGAGCATAGAGTTACAGTACATACAGCTACAGTGACGGTAATGCCGGTGATTTGGATGGCGCTAAATATCGTCAGCAAAACATTTTATTTTCCTATGATTACATTGTGCCAATTGGACAGACAGACTTGAACTGGTTTGTGGGTGCGACAGCAGGATATGGTCATACTCGAGTGCATGATGAAATAGGCGGTAGTAAAGATGGCTTCATATACGGCGGTCAGACAGGTTTCCAATATAACTTAAATGACAGCATGTCTGCGGAGCTTGGTTATCGTTATATCAAAGAAGATTATGAAAAAGTAGCGGTGAATGGAAACAACATAGAAACCCTCGCTTTAGATGATTCTCAACAGTTTTATTTAGGTATTGATTACCGCTTTTAATTTGACTTTATATTTAACCCCTTTCATTAACTTAGTTTTATAGCTTAACCCTGAAGTTTCACCCTTGTACTTCCTCTCTTACTGAATTTATTGCAGTTAGTCTGGTCAGTTTTTAATTGACCAGACGTTTTTAATTGTTTTATTCACACTATCTTTCCTGATTTAAAATCGGCATTCTATATTTATATGGAATTGCTATGGCTTAGGTATATCAGGGAAATAAGATATGAATAAATTCAACCCTAAGAAAATTCAGATTGGCATTAGCGCTTGTTTGATGGGAGAAAATGTTCGTTACGATGGTGGACATAAACGCTCTCAATATTGTACGAATGAACTCAGTAAGTATTTCGATTTTCAACATGTCTGCCCCGAGATGGCGATAGGAATGGGGGCGCCCCGTAAAACCATTCGTCAAATAAAAGATAATAATACGATTATACTGCAAAGTGCTGATGGCACTTTAAATGTCACTGATAAAATGAATGCATTTTCAGCGGAAAAAGTACCAACATTGACGCACCTTGGTGGCTATATTTTTTGCGCTAAATCCCCGACATGTGGCATGGAAAGAGTGCTGGAATATAAACTTGGCACTAATAATGCCACTAAATCAGGCATAGGTGTTTTTGCAAGGGAGTTAATGACTCAATATCCTGAGTTACCCTGTGAGGAGTCGGGACGATTAAATGACATCATTATTAAAGAAAACTTTATTACTCGAGTTTACGCATACCATGATTGGCAGTCGATGCAATACGAAGGTATAACCAAACATAAATTAGTGCAATTTCATTCCCGTTATAAGTATTTATTGATGGCCCATAGCCCATCAAGGCTAAAAGACCTTGGCCGAATAGTGGCTAATTCAGCCGATGATTTTGAAGAGAGTACACAAAAGTATTTTGTGGAATTTATGTCGGTTTTAAAGCTTCTAGCAAGTCGAAAAAATCACACTAATACACTGTGTCATATTCAGGGATATTTTAAAAAGCATTTAAACGCCACCGAAAAAGAAGAATTAACAGATATTATTGAAAAATACCGCCAAGGGTTGCAGCCATTATTAGTGCCAATCACATTAATCAACCATTATTTAAGGCAATATTCGACGCCGTATATTGATGAACAAGTTTATTTAAATCCTCATCCTGAAGCATTAAGACTTCGTTACGCTTATTAACTTGCAGCTAAATAGCAATATTTTCCAGTAAATTGATTTGTGAAGGGTTTTATGAATAGTCTAATCTGGTTTCGTCGAGATCTACGAGTCGCTGATAATCAAGCTTTACTTGAGGCTTGTGATTATGCACTAAGCCATGACGGCCGTGTGTATGCCCTTTATATTTCAACGCCTAAACAATGGCTTTTACACGATATTGCACCAATACAAATTGATTTTATTGAAAGGCAATTAAATGTATTAGCGGTATCACTTGCTGAATTAGGCATTGAGTTTGAAGCTATCGAAGTTGATGGTTTTTCTGGTGTACCCCACTTTGATAAGCCATTATTGTCAAAGTAAAAAAATATCATCTATTTATGCGGCAGCAGAGCCTGAATTTGATGAACGCATTCGAGATAGTCAAGTTGCTAAGCAATGTTTAACTGACAATATTTCATGGACGTTTTTTGATGATCACAGCCTTATGCCAACAGGAAGTATTCTTAATCAAGCGGGAAATATGTTTAAAGTTTTTACGCCATTTTCAAAAAAGTGGCGTGAACAATTACTGCAGCAATCCATAGTACCTTTTTCTTCGCCAAAACCCCTTGTAGCAAAACTAAATCCAGCTTTGCAAAATTCAGTTAACAAAATCGCTTTAAATTATGAAAAGCAAAGTTCACAACAATGGCAAGTAGGTGAGACTTATGCCCATAAGTTATTGAACGATTTTATTTCATTTAAAGTTTCAGAATATGCAAATGGTCGTGATTTTCCTGCTGTGGATGGAACAAGCTCGCTTTCTCCTTATCTCGCCATTGGTGTGATTAGTCCAAAGCAATGTATAACAGCTTTATTAAATGAGCTTCCTGATGCATTGATAAATAAAGACAGTGCAGGTTGGACATGGGTTAATGAAATTTGTTGGCGTGACTTTTATCGTCATTTGCTGGTGGCATTTTCTGATTTATCTAAAGGTAAAACTTTAATCAAGCTGCTGATAATATTCAGTGGCTTAATAATAAATGTGATTTTGATAAGTGGTGCAAAGGTCAAACAGGATATCCCATTGTTGATGCCGCAATGAGACAGCTTAACGAAACAGGCTGGATGCATAATCGTTTGCGTATGATTTCTGCGAGCTTTTTAGTAAAAGATTTACTGATCGATTGGCGTTGGGGTGAGCGATATTTTAAACAAAAACTTATCGATGGCGATCTCGCATCAAATAATGGTGGTTGGCAATGGGTGGCTGGTACGGGATGTGATGCGCAGCCTTATTTTAGAATTTTTAATCCCATGTCACAAAGTGAAAAGTTTGATCCAAGCGCAGAATTTATTTGTCGCTATGTTCCAGAGTTATCACATTACACTGCAAAAGAAATTCATGGTTTAGCAGAAAAAAACACTGAAGCTTCATGTCAAACGCCATCACTTTTTGAAAGCAATAACCTATCCGCTTCTTATCCTACGGCAATTATCGGTCATAAGTTTGCTCGGCAACGAGCCCTTGAGGCATTTTCAGTCATGAAGGCAAAAAAATAGCGCAACTTTTCAAAGGATACTGAACTTTTAGCTATACTCAATTAATGGCGATAGCATACAAATATTCAAATATTTACACTGAAGCGTTAACTGTCAAAATTAATTCGATTTTAACTTAATATCATCTATAGCTTGTATATTGACTATTATCTTCAGTTAAAAATAGTGTTTTATTTTGCATGTAATATTAGTTTTTAAAATTTAAATAAATTGTTTTATAGGGAATGCTTAAAGGATTTTTTTAATAAGGAGTTTGAAAACAATAAATGGTTTTGAGGTTACTTAATGAGTGTGTGGATCAATAAATGCCGAGAGGCTGATAAAATAACGCATCCAGGATTAAACGTAAAACTCGATTTACCTTCTTTTGGTCATAGTGGTATTTACCAAGGCATAATGACACTGCATCATTTGAAGCCATACAAGAATAATATTAAACATAAAATTGGGCTGCTTGCCATCGATTTAAATGAATTAGACAAGCTTGAGTATGGTCATTTGTTTAGTGCTCATCGCTGGGCTTTTCTACGATTCAATCCAGCAGATTATATTTATGACGATAAGAGTATTGATTCAGTGGATAAGAGTTTCAAACCCACATGTTTATTTTGGACAAGAAAAAGATAAGCCCCTCTTTGATTTAAAGCGAC
This sequence comes from Mallotus villosus, assembly GCA_903064625.1. Taxonomy (NCBI): domain Eukaryota; kingdom Metazoa; phylum Chordata; class Actinopteri; order Osmeriformes; family Salangidae; genus Mallotus; species Mallotus villosus. Next base: position 22,435 of record CAEFZP010001788.1, read on the forward strand.
GAGTACTTAATAAAATTAAAAAAATACTCAAAAATAAATCAACTTTAAATGAAGAAGTTTACGCTAGATCGTTCGATAGAATTGTTTTTATTGGTCAGGTAAGACAATTTGGCTGTTATTTTAGTCCGGTGAATTTATTTTATTGTTATGACCAAAATAAACCGCAATATTTGTTAGTAGAAGTAAATAAAACGATTTCAAAAAAACGACATTATTTTGCGATTGATTTACAGAAAAATCGAAATCCTGAGCAAGACCGTCATGCTTTACCATTTATAGATGTTGATATGTCCCATAAATGGTATGTGTCACCGTTAGAAGATAAAGCATCAATAGGAGTTGAAAGTTATAAAATGAATCAACTTTTTAATGCTTGGCTTAATCTGGAACGCTCTGAATTCAATTCGATGACATTAAAAAGAATGATAAATCAGTTTCCGCTTATGGGTTTTCAGTTATTTTTTATCTGTCATTGGCAGCACGTAAAATGCAGCTTTAAAAAGTTACTAATGGGATTTCATAAACCTAAGAAGAAAGCTAGATTTAATCAGTAATCTTGATACTCACAATAAAAACGCTTAATAAAAAGCGCACAAACTATATAGTCTGTGCGCTTTTCTCTAATGCTCTAACAATTAATTGATTGCTTTAATTACCGCTTTAACCGAGTTCAATATTGGTTGATAGCCTGTGCAGCGGCATAGATTACCTTCCAAAGCATCCATAATCTCATCGTCTGATGGATTAGATTTTTTATCTAACAAGGCTTTAGTGCTCATTAACACGCCTGGAGTACAAAATCCGCATTGAACGCCACCTTCTTCAACAAATGAGCGCTGTAATTGAATCGCTAGCGGATCTTCAACCGTACCTTCAATGGTAGTGATTTCAGCGCCATTGCATTGAGCTGCAAGTACCATACATGAGCACACGGCTTCTTGGTTCATGATAACGGTACATGCGCCGCATTCACCGACGGAGCAGCCTTCTTTTGTTCCCGTAAAACGTAAATCATTACGCACTAAATCAAGCAATCGAGTATTACCGTCAACCTCAAGTTGATGATGCTTTCCATTGACGGTTAATTGAATTGACGTTTTCATCATGCCACTCCTTTGCTTTGTTCGGCACGAATATCATTGATTAGATCGCGGAACATATTCATAAATACGGGTTGTTTATATTTGGCTGACCATCGCCCACCAATGGCTGTATCAATCATATCCAGTAGAATATTTTCAGCTTTTGAAACACTGGCATCGTCAAGGGTATGACCATAAGCTGCTCTTCTACACGTGATAATCGCTGTGGTCGACTAAAAAGGGCTCCATCAACTAAGCGGCATTGTTCCACTTTGGCATTAGCGTCAAAGGTCATAACGCAAGTTAAACTAAGACGCGTGATATTAAGGGCATTACGGCGACCTAATTGACTGTATTTCTGCGTACAAGCGCCAAATAGATTCTTAGGTAAAATGACTTTAGTTAGAAGTTCACCTGCCTCTAAACAAGTGTTATAGCCACCTTTGATAAATTCATTAAGAGACAATAAACGTGTATTGGATGCAGACTGTAATTCAACTTTCGCATCATAGATGATTAACGGAGGCACAGAGTCAGCACAAGGAGCCGCGTTAACTATGTTTCCGCCAATTGTTGCGCGGTTTCTGATCTGGTTCGATCCTACCGTGTGGCAAGCTTCAGCGAGAAGAGGGAAACACTCAGCAATAACAGGATGCTCGACGAGTCGATTAAAGGTGACACCACTGCCGATGGTGATTGTCTGGTGATCCTCAGTGATCTCACATAGTTCTTTAAGGCCTGCAATATTGACAAGAGTGCGATCGCCACTTTTAATTCTGCCTTGAACGATAACATCAGTGCCGCCAGCAATGGCGGAGATATCGCCGTTTTTGATAAGTTCTAAGGCATGGGTGAGTGATTGAGGATTAATAACGGATAGTCCAGTGAGTCTTAGGGTATGCTTTTTCTCTTCAGAAGTTAGCATTAACTCACTTTGTCTAGCTGGCTTTTTAAGGTTATAGCCTAAGACCACTTGTTCTAATGTCAGAGGGAGCTGTCTTATCCGCTTATTTAGTGCGAAGCATACCGCATTATTGATTGCGGCTGCGGCAAGTTCAGTTGCAGGTTCACCGATACTTTTGGCACCAAAAGGCCCGCCTTTATCGGCATTTTCTACTGCAATAATATTAATGTTGGGAATATCTTTAATGGTAGGTAACAGATAACTATCAAGGTTTTCAGACTTAAGCTCACCATGTTCAATATTGTAATCTTCAAGAACGCCTAAACCAAAGCCTTGGGCGATACCGCCAGCGACTTGACCTTCAATCCCACTTGGCTAATGACTTGACCCACATCATGAACTGCAGTGACATCCAGCATTTCAATCTTACCAGTGCTGGTATCTACTTTAATATCAACAACCTGACAAGCATATACCCAAGTAAAATAAGGGCTTCCAGAGCCAAGCTCTTCGTCCCAACTAATATCGGGTTGATCAAACCAGCCGTAGGCCGCTAGATTGACGCCTGCCCATTTTGTTTTATTGGCGGCATCAGCAAATGAAATACTGAGTTGAGGATTTTGCGTATTGTAAATGTTGCTTCTTTCCATTCGGTTTGCTCAATGTTGCTGACATTCAAATCATTTGCGATAACATTAAAAATACGCTGCTTGATGATTTCAGTACCATCTTTCACTGCATTACCGCCTGTTACTGTTGCCCTTGATGCAACGGTTGGCCCACCATCGGAAATCATAGAGGTTGGTGGCTCGGGTAAAGTTGACCTTATCTGAAGAAATGCCAAGGACTTCCGCTGTGATAAGGGTCATGGTGGTTTGTAGCCCTTGGCCGTTTTCACAAACGCCAGTGGCAATATTTACACTACCATCGGCATTGACTGATACTAATGCTGATGAAGTATCTACGCCTTCTGCACCCATTGAACAACCACGGTAACTGATGGCTAAGCCAACGCCATATTTTATAGGATCGTTTGAGGCATTAAGCTGCTGATAATACTGACGCTTAGTAAGATATTCGGATTGAGCTGCGGCTTTGTTCATCACCTCAACGGCAGATACTGTGTGATTGGTAAACTTTTGCCCAGTAATACTGGTGCCATCTTGCTTGATGGCGTTGATTTCGCGTACTTCAATGCTGGTAATTCCGCAATGCTCGGCAATTTCATCCATTAAAGATTCATTGGCATACACAATTGAGGCGATCCAAAACCGCGCATTGCACCTGTATAAGTGTTATTGGTGTATACGCCAGTAATATCTACTCTTACGTGATCAATATCGTAAGGGCCCGCTGCTTGAACCACTGAACGCCATGTAACAAATGGAGTACATGCAGCGTAAGCACCGCTGTCTGCAATAATATTGATTTTCATCGCATTGATTTTGCCATTATCATCAAAACCGACTTATAGGTCATATGATAAGGATGGCGCTTGCTGCTTTCTACCATGGATTGTTCACGGGTATAGGTGAACTTTACAGGTCTTTTGGTAAGCATCGTCATTAAGCCAGCTCGGCAAGACAGATGATCAATCGTGTCATCCTTACCACCAAAAGAACCGCCCATTACCGAGCGGCGAACATCAACTTTAGCTTGAGGCAAACCGAGATAAGATGCGACAAAACCTCTTACACGATGCGGATTCTGGACTGAACCTGTCACTATTAAGTCGGAAGAGGTGGGATCGATATAAGCGGTAATGGATTCTGGCTCAATGTAAGCGTGCTCTTGAAATCCAATTTGGTAAGTTTGCTCAATCACATGTTTAGATGCTTCAAATCCTGCATTGATGTCGCCTTTAGCTGTGTGATGCTGAGCAACAATATTGGAGTCTTTATCTGGGTGAATTAAGCGAGCGTCATGGGATAAGGCTTGATGGACATCAGTGATTGGAGAAAATGGCTCGTATTCAACTTTAATTTTATCGGCCGCAAGACAAGCTGCTTCATAAGTTTCAGCCGCAACAACAGCAATAACATCACCCATAAAGCAAACTTCGTCTTTTACTATTGGATAGTAATCACGAATAATCACGCCAGCGGTAGGATCGCCAGGAACATCATCAAAACGGGCGATTTTAACTACGCCTTCAATTTGTTGTGCTTCTTGAGTATCAAGTTTGGTGATTTTCCCTGCGGGAATATCCGCGTAGCGGCATACACCGTAAAGCATGCCAGGAATTGTTATATCATTGCCATATATGGCTTTACCAGTCACTTTAGCAATGCCGTCAACGCGAGGGTGACGCTTGCCAAGTTGGTTATAGCTTGTCATTCAAACATCCTTATTGGTTTTAGCGTATCGTCCAAATAAGCTTAATTTTACATGGTTTCACTCTACCTGATTTAAGGGTGAATATTGAACAACAAACAATAAAAATGTGAAGCGCACCAATTTTTGTGATGAAATTGTTAATCTTTTCTGGTTAGTGAAAATTATTTACAAACCAAATTATTATTTCGTTTTGCTAACAGTTGAAATTCTTTTATTAGATTCTCTTTTTGCACATATCTTGGCGGAATGGGCATGGTTTTTAGTTGATAATTTTGGTCTTTTATGAAAGTCATATCGGTCGTAGGCTTGATTTGAGCAACCTTTAAACTTGGGTTGCGCTCTTTAATCGAAAAAGCCAAGTCCAGTCTATCCTCAACATAAAATGCGTCTGCAACTTGAATGACTTGAGTATTTGGATGTTGCTTGGGCATATGTCATCAGAACTCAAATAACTGTTAATTATGATCTTGTTCTCAAAATAGGATTTGATTAACGACGCCTATGTTTAAGTGGCTGCTAATAGTGTATTAATTGAAATAATACTGATTTGTTCTCGGAGCTTTAATGATCGATTTTCGCAGTGATACTGTCACTCAACCAACAGCAGCAATGCGACTTGCTATGTCGCGAGCGGAGGTCGGAGATGATTATTATCAAGATGATCCCAGTGTGAATCAATTACAAGAATACGCAGCAGATTTGTTAGGTTTTGATGCCGCTTTATTCACGCCATCTGGCACTCAAGCAAATTTGCTGGCTTTAATGTCACATTGCGGGCGTGGTGATGAATATATTTGTGGTCAAAGTGCTCATAATTATCGCTTTGAGGGCGGCGGTGCGGCGGTACTTGGCAGTATTCAGCCTCAGCCATTAACCAATCAAGCCGATGGTACGATTTTATTGTCTGACATTAAGTCTGCTATCAAGCCTGACGATATTCACTTTGCTCAAACGCGATTAATTAGCCTTGAAAATACCATTGGTGGCATTGTGCTTCCCCAATCCTATTTGGCTAATGCACAGAAATTAGCCTTTGATCATCACCTTAAAATTCATTTAGATGGCGCTCGCGTAGCCAATGCAGCCATTGCCCAAAATGGCAAAATAGCGAAGATTGCGCAGCACTTTGATTCTATGTCTTTGTGTTTATCTAAAGGATTGTGCGCGCCTATTGGCTCTTTATTGTTAGGTGACGAAAAGTTAATTGCAAAAGCGAGACGTTGGCGAAAAATGCTAGGGGGCGGAATGCGTCAGGCTGGCATATTAGCTGCTGCTGGTATGTTAGCACTTACTCAGCAGCTTGAGCGACTCGCAGAAGATCATGACAATGCGCAGTACCTTGCTAGTGAATTATCACAAATTGACGGTTTTAGTGTTGATATGGCAAAGGTTCAGACCAATATGGTGTTTGTTATATCGCTGGTAATATCAATATTCTTAAATTAGCGAGCGAACTCAAAAATAGCAGTATTTTGATTTCAGCAGATAATCCAATGCGTTTGGTCACTCACAATGATATTAAACGCGCAGACATTAATACTTTTATTAATGCTGTAAAAACGATTCTTAAAAGTTAAATTCATTAATGCTAGTACGTACCAAGTAATTTCATTTTGTTGCTACTTGGTACTACTCTTCGCTGATATCTTCTTTTATTGATTTTGCCGCATCCCTTGATGAGTGACCATAGAACGAGTGACGTCTTTCGAAGTATGGCCTATTTCTGTTGCAGCTTGTTTCGATGCTTGTCCAATTTCTGTTCCCGCTTGCTTTAAATGGGCACAGCCACCAATTGTTGATAGCGCTAAAGCCAACACCAAAATTTTTTTCATTTTCCCTCAGCAATTAATTAGTCAAATCGAATTGCCATTTTAAAGATTCGCTGAACAAAGGCAATACGCTTAATGACTTCCCATTGTGGACTAAACTTCATCCTAGATTTCTGCAATAACCGACACACTTGGTCTAGGCTCTGTTGACATAGATTTGTGCATTTTTGCTGCTTTTGTCGGTATTTTATGTAAGGCAGAGTCTATGCGGTGTCGTTATTCTACATAAATAAACGATAACGTAACAAAAAGTGCCGACAATCCAGCCCAACGGGTTCGTTTAACCGCCTTTTTCTCATTGTTGCAAGACATGAACTTAGAATAACTAAGCATCATACCTCGCGCCGCGATAAAATTGCTGTTAATTCGAACAAAACGTGATAAATCTATGTCAACAGAGCCTAGCTTTGATGCTAATTAATGCTGGTATCAAGCAATCGCATTATTTAGAATTTGGCGACAGTCGTTTAGTGTAATATTTTGATTTTCGCCTAATGTGGTCATGTGATGTTTTTCAAGTTTTTCGATAATAGTTTCAATTGCCTCTTCTTTGGTACCACTATACTCAGTCAATTGGGTTTCAACACCAAGGCATCGGTAAAAGCTTTCAATTGCATCAATTGTTCGCAAAGCAAGATCAGCGCCTTCTGCGAGAGAAAATACATTTCTTCCCATTTGTGACAGTTTATTTTGCTTGTTTTCAATTTGATTACGCAGTAAAGAAGGCTGAATGATAGCTAAAGATCGCGCATGATCAACACCGAAAGTGCCGTAAGCTCATGACCTAACATATGCGTTGCCCAGTCTTGAGGAACGCCAGCACCGATTAAGCCATTTAATGCTTGATTAGCTGTCCACATTAGATTGCTGCGCCAGTTATCCGTGTTGTGGTTATTAATATTGTTACTTAGAAATCGCAGATTTTTAAGTAACACTTCTGCGTAACCGTCTTGCACCATGGCATTACAAGGGTAGGTGATATATTGCTCGCAAATATGTACCCAAGAATCTACGATACCATTAATAATTTGCCTATCAGGAAGACTTTTCATTACATCAGGATCCATTATGGCAAACTTTGGTTGCACGAAAGGAGATAAAAATGCCAATTTATCCTTTGTGGATGCCATTGTGATCACTGAACCTTGATTTGACTCTGATCCTGTTGCTGGTAAGGTCAATACTGCACCGATGGGAATAGCATCGGTAATAGTATGTTTGTTGGTTAAAATATCCCAACCTTCGCCAGAATAGCGCGCTGCTGCTGCAACGTATTTAGCACCATCAATGACTGAGCCACCACCAACGGCAAGGATAAAATCAATGTTATTTTCTTTGGCAATGTTAACGGCTTTGTTGAGCGTTTCTGCTGTTGGATTAGGTTCAACACCTGAAAACTCAATCCAATTATAATCGGCTAGTGCGTCACAAACTTGTTTATACACACCGTTATTTTTTATTGAACCGCCACCATAAATGACTAATATTTTTTTATCTTTAGGTATTAAGTTTGGTATTGATAAGATCTGCTGCTGACCAAATTGAATTTGAGTTGCGTTGACATATGAAAATTTCATTAATCTGCTCCCGTGGTGTTTTATCACAATTCCCGTTGCTATCGATTCAACGCGAATCTCACCTTAATATAAGTTTATAGAATAGGTTCTTAGAATAATTCAATGATTAACTAATACTAACTAACTACTAACTAACTAACTACTAACTAACTTATCTAATGTTTGTTGTTGATGGGTATCTTGTTGTCTTATTAACGATTTTAATAGCACCGTTAGCACTCATTTTTCACATTAAATTAAATTGGTTTTTTAGCCATTTTATGTAAAAACAAAAGGCTTAGTGTCAAAGCTTAAAATGGTATAAACCGCATTTTGAAGTGTTCACTAAAGTGTTATCTTATTCTTAAATTAGTTCAAGTATAGAATTAACTTTATGATAAATTTTGGGGAAAATTTTACGTAGCGAGAAACGAAAAAAGCCACTTTTTAAAGTGGCTTTTTTCTTAATTTGGTGCCGGCACCAAGAGTCGAACTCGGGACCTACTGATTACAAGTCAGTTGCTCTACCAACTGAGCTATGCCGGCTTAAATGGTGCCCGAACCCGGAATCGAACCAGGGACACGAGGATTTTCAATCCTCTGCTCTACCGACTGAGCTATTCGGGCAATTAACGATAACGTTAATTCACTTTTCTAAGAGTTAATTGATTGCTCCCTCTCAGAAAGTGCGTGCATATTATAGCGAACATTTGTTACTGCAAGCAGTTTTTATGACAGTTAAATTGTTTGCTGAATAAATAAACGCTTAAATGAATGTTTAAACGATAAAATGCTGATTATTCATCTTTTGGCGGCACATAGCCTTCAATCTCAACACTTTCACCTTCAAATAAAAAGCGCGTCATTTGTTCTTCAAGAAACTTTCTATCGTCAACATTCATCATGTTGAGTTTTTTTTCATTAATCAGCATGGTTTGCTTCTTTTGCCATAGCTCCCAAGCTTCTTTACTGATGTTGTCAAAAATACGCTTACCTAGATCACCTGGGTAGAGTTGAAAGTCCAGTCCATTTGATTCTTTATTTAGATAGCTACAAAAAATAGTGCGAGCCATGATTACTCCTTTATTGTTGTTATACTTGTTAGCAGTCGCTGAGTTGCTGCAGCAAGGCCAACTTTGTCAGGTTTTTGCATGTTATACCAAAGACTATCTTTAGGTTCCATGATGTGACACTGAGATAATTTATTTTTATTTAAAATGAACGCATTAATATCAAGATGAAAGTGACTAAAAGTATGTCTAAAGCTGTCTAGCTCGGTAAGATCTTTAATCGTCAGTTTATTTTCATCGAGAAAATGTTGTAGCTGGTTTTGATCATCAAATTGTGGAAAGCACCACAATCCACCCCAAATACCTGCTGGCGGCCTCTTTTGTAGCCAGACTTTATCACCGTCTTGAATAATCAACATTATGGCTTGCCTAGTGGGTATGGCTTTTTTTCTTTTTTATTTGGAAAATCAGCTTGTCTCCACTTAATTGCGCCAAACAATCAATAGCAACAGGACATTTTTCGCAGCTGGGTTTACTGCGAGTACAAATGGATGAACCGATATCCATCATTGCTTGATTGTATTTTTGAATGTCATTTTTGGGAGTATAAGATGTTGCGACTTGCCATAGTTTGTTTTCTACGCTTTTATGCCCAGACCAGCCAGTAATGACTTGATGACGAGTTAATATTCTTTTTACATTGCCATCTAAAATGGCGTGATGCTGGCCTAAAGATAACGATAATATCGCGCCAGCGGTTGATTTTCCTATTCCTGGCAGCTTATAACATCGTCAATTGCTGTTGGAAATATGCCACTAAACTCATCACGCATGATTTGTGAAGCTTTGTGTAAATTTCTTGCTCTGGCGTAATAGCCAAGTCCTGTCCATAGATGAAGCACTTCATCTTGGGGCGCATTAGCTAAATCACTGATAGTAGTCAATTTGGAAACAAACTTTTCATAATAAGGAATAACAGTATTACTTGAGTTTGTTGTAACATGATCTCACTTAGCCAAACACGATATGGCGTTTTGTTTTGTTGCCAAGGTAAATGTTTGCGTCCGTGTTTGTCATACCAGCTAATCACTCGTTGACTAAATGGTGCTATTTTTGTGTTATTCATTTTTAGTTTTAAATTGAGTTGTTCCAGTGAGTCTATCGACAGCGACTTAGTTAGACAAGCTGTCGCTTTTGAGTTTCATTTATAGACTATTAGCTGCTTTCTATTTTCCTAAATTAACAGATTGGGTGTACTCTGCGCGCAATAGTTATTGATAAATTTGTTTATAAAAGGTTTGAAGTTATGGAGTCAAAAGAAGTTACCACACCTCAGTTTTCCGAAGACGGAAAATACCTTCGCAAAGTAAGAAGCTTTGTTTTAAGAGAGGGTCGACTGACTAAAGGACAAGCTTAGCTATTGAGCAGCAATGGCCTTTAATGGGACTTGATTACAGTGATAATGCGATTGATCAAAATGATGTTTTTGGTCGTAACGCCGATACCGTGTTAGAAATCGGTTTTGGTATGGGCGCATCCTTAGTTCAAATGGCAAAAGCATCACCTGAGCAAAACTTTATTGGCATTGAAGTGCATAAGCCTGGTGTTGGCGCTTGTTTGAGTAGTGCGACGGAAGAAAAAGTGTCAAATCTTCGGATATTTCATCATGATGCTATCGAAGTTTTAAATAACAGTATTGCTGATAACTCTCTGGCAGAGTGCAATTGTTTTTCCCTGATCCTTGGCATAAAGCAAGACATCATAAGCGCCGTATTGTTCAGTCTGAATTTGTTTCGCTTATCCATAGAAAATTAAAGCCAAATGGCGTATTTCATATGGCAACAGATTGGGAAAATTACAGTGAACATATACTGGATGTGATGAATGCAGCAGAAGGTTATAAAAATTTGTCTCAAAGTCATAATTTTGTTGAGCGTCCAGCCCATAGACCTTTAACTAAGTTTGAAGCTCGAGGTCAACGTTTAGGCCATGGTGTTTGGGATTTGATGTTTGAAAAAATCGCATAAAAGCAATTTTGTACCAACTATATCTAAAGACAGGTGAATAATATGGCGACAAATCGTAGCCCTCGATTGCGTAAAAATTACGAGTTGATGAGTTTCAAGAACTGGGTTTTGATGTTAATTGGACATTTAGTTCTGATGTTTCTGAAGAGCAAATAGACACCATAGTCAATCATTTTATTGATAGTGTCATTGAACCAAGAAATCTAGGATTTCATGGCGGTGGTCATAAAGAGTGGGAAGGCATTATTGCAACCCAAAAATTAGGCAAATGTACTGAAGACGATCGCCTTGCGGTAAAAAACTTTTTGGGAAGAGCAGACAGTACCACAAGTGGAGGTCAGTGATCTTTATGATATTTGGTGGAGTTAATGCCTGAAACTCTATTTTTAGAACAATTGGTCGAAAAGGTTCGGCCATTAATTGGTCAAGGAAAGGTCGCTGATTATATTCCTGCTTTGGCGCAAGTGGATAATAAAAAGCTAGGTATCGCCGTAACGACCCTTGATGGTGTTACCATTGGTGCAGGTGATTATTTAGAACCGTTTTCAATTCAAAGTATTAGTAAAGTGTTTAGTCTGACTTTGGCGATGACGCTTTATCAAGATACTGAAATATGGAGCCGTGTGGGTAAAGAGCCATCAGGGCATTCTTTTAACTCTTTGGTTCAGGTTGAACTTGAGTGCGGTATTCCTCGAAATCCCTTTATTAACGCTGGTGCTTTGGTTATAGCAGATCTATTGCAGGGGCGTTTGTCTGCGCCTAAGCAAAGAATGCTTGAATTAGTTCGCGCGCTGAGTGGCAATCAAAACATTTGTTACGATAGAGTCGTTGCTAAATCAGAGCTTGAGCACAGTGCTCGTAACGCTGCTATTGCTTATTTAATGAAATCTTTTGGTAACTTTAATTATGATGTTGAAGACGTACTAAAAAGCTATTTTCATTATTGCGCCATTAATATGAGTTGTGCAGATCTTTCCAAAGCCATGCTTTATTTAGCTAATAAAGGAAAGTCCTTAGCTGGAGAACAGTTAATTTCTCCTGTGTGTACTCGTCAGCTAAATGCGCTTTTGGCTACATCGGGTTTATATGATGGTGCGGGTGAATTTGCTTATCGTGTTGGAATGCCTGGTAAAAGCGGCGTTGGCGGTGGCATTATCGCAGTGATCCCTGGAGATATGTCGATTTGTGTTTGGTCTCCTGAATTAGATCCTAACGGTAATTCATTAGCGGGTACTGCGATTCTAGAAGCGCTAAGTCAGTCTCTTGGGCGGTCTATTTTTTAAAAGCTTCTTTTCATTTTAACTAGGTTCTATGTTCCAGAACCTAGAATATTTCTATTTTGTTATGACTCTAGTTTTTATAAAACATGATTGTTAGAGCTGTTTCAAAAAGAGGTATTGTTGCCCTTAATTTCCTCATTTGTTACTTACAATGCCATAAAAACTTTGATTCTTCGCTGCTAAGTTATCTGACTAGTTTTAGAACTACTGGAAATAATTCAAGCTAGTCATAGGCTTATTATTAGCATATTTGTTTGTCATCTTTTAATTAATTAGATAAAGTGGTAAATTAATTGTCGTTAAACGGCTTTTAATGTTGAGTTTATGGTTAATTATTATAAATAGCTTTACTCAATAACATCTATATCGAATTTAATTTAAATTGGTTCTTTGTCTTTTTTATAAAGAACTTTAGCAGTACTTTGAAGTGTAAAAGCAAAATTCATCATATTCACAGCAGCGATTTTAGCAGGCTTATTATTATAATAATTATATAGTTTAAGGCGACATTTATGTTAGAGCTATTGGAACCGATTGCCATTTTTACCCATGTAGCTAGAGCCGGAAGCTTTAGCGCCGCAGCAAGGCGTTTAGGAATATCTAAATCAAAAGTAAGCACTCAGGTCGCGGATTTAGAACATAGGCTTGGAGTGCATTGATTCAGCGTACCACTCGAAGTTTGAGTTTAACTGAAGCCGGTCATCTGCTATACAGACAAGGTGAAGAGTTATTGAGAGACGCTGAACAAGCTGTTGCGGGCGTACATAACCTTAATGATGCTACGCGTGGTGTTTTGAAAGTAGGTATTTCACAATCCTTTGGAACTAAACATATTATTCCAGCTCTACCAGCATTTATGGATACTCATCCTGAATTAGAATTGCAAGTGAGCCTGCTTGATCACAAAGTAGATGTTGTCAGTGAAGGCTTAGATTTATTGTTAACTATGTCTGAGCAATTACCTTTAGGCATGGTGGCTCGGCCTTTGATGAAATGTCAATTTATGCTGCTTGCGTCTCCTGAATATTTGGCTCGCAATGGAGCCCCTGAAACTCCAGAGCAATTGGTTGATCATAATTGTTTGGTTTATCACGGCGAGTGGCATGAACACAGTGCGTGGCAGTTTAAAAAAGGTGACGATTACTGTGAAATAAGCGTAAGCGGTAACTTTAGAGTCGATAATGCACCAGCCCTCAAATCGGCAGCAGTAAGTGGCTTAGGCATTGTTTATTTAGCAAGCTATTTGCTTGAAGATGAGATTGAAAGCGGTAAATTGATTCCTCTTCTCATTGATTGGGACTTAACCCATCATCTTCCTTTGCAGGCGGTTTACCCAAGGCGTAAGCATTTAGCGCCAAAAGTCAGTGTTTTTATTGAATTTATCAAGGAAAAAAATTGGCACTCCACCTTATTGGGATAAACCTTATCTCGATTTCTATCGCGGACGTAAATAGCGGTTAAATATTTTTCATCTCGTTTTTAGCAAACTGATTAGCTTCCTTCTGGAGAATAAATGGTTTTGTGGTAGAATCTGCCGCCATTCTCCAGATGCACTTGTTTTGCTATTTGCAGTGTTCTTTCTGGTAAGCCTTTGCATTTTAGATTTAGTATCCAGAGAGCCAAATATGAAGTTTCCCGGTCAGCGCAAGTCCAACATTATTTTCCAGTAAAAACCCGTGTTCCCCTTCTTGCGCAGTTAACCAAAGTAGAAGAAGCATTTTCAACTTACATCAGCGGCATTGATCAGACTTTGGTTGATATTGAAGCGAAAGTTGAAGATGATTTACTGACCAGATATCAGCTTCCAAAAGGTAATTCAACGTTACTTACCGATACTCAAGCTGAAGCTCTTTATGAAGAACTGAAAATTAACAATCTAATTAGTGATGAATTTGCTGGTGGTACTATCGGCAACACGATTCACAATTATTCTGTGCTTGCCGATGATAAATCAGTATTGTTTGGCGTTATGTCTAAAAATATTGAAGTGGGTAGTTACTCTTATTGTTATCTCTGCCATACATCTTCTCGTGTTGATCTTAACTATTTACAACCAGTCGATGGTCCTATTGGCCGCTGTTTTACTCTTATCTCTGAATGCGGAGAGCGTACTTTTGCTATTAGCAAAGGTTCAATGGACAAGTTAACTTCTGACTTTATTGATAAAGAGATTATTCAAGGTAGTAGTGCGTTAGTTTTGACCGCTTATCTTATGCGAGCAAATGCTGAAGATGGAATAACTGATGCGGCTATGCAAGCGATTCAATATGCAAAAGAAGCTGAAGTACCTGTTGTATTGACCTTAGGTACGCGCTTTTAATTGCAGAAGATCCAACGTGGTGGCAAAATTTCATAGAAGAAAACGTTAACATCCTTGCTATGAATGAAGATGAAGCAGAAGCATTAACAGGATTTAAAGATCCATTGTTGTCATGTGAAGCAGCACTTGATTGGTGCGATATGATTTTGTTAACAGCGGGTCCCGTTGGTTTATACACAGCAGGTTTCACTGATGAAACAGAAAAGCGTCAAACCAGTCACCCATTAATGCCGGGTGCAATTCCTGAGTTTAACCGTTATGAATTTTCTCGTCCTAAACTGAAAATTGATTGCGTTGATCCGATAAAGGCATATGCCCACATTCCACCATTTATGGGTGGGCCTGAGCGTATTCGTAATACTAATGGTGCAGGCGATGGCGCATTATCGGCTTTACTACATGACTTATCCGCTAATACCTTTCATAAAACCAATGTGCCAGGCTCAAGTAAGCATAAGCGAGATGGCTTGTGTTATTCCTCGTTTTCACAAATTTGTAAATATGCAAACCGTGTAGCCTTTGAAGTGCTTGCGCAACATAGCCCAAGATTGTCTCGTGGTTTACCAGAACGAGAAGATTGCTTAGAAGAATCCTATTGGGAAAGATAGGTTAGGTTATTGTTGAATTTTTATGTGCAGTACACTCAGTAAATTTATGTGTACTGCATTACAAGTAAAGGTTAGATTAGTTGCTAATTTGGCATTGAGGTTAAATTAGCAACTTTATAATACCGCTTTAACTTCAATTATTTCGGTGCATTTTTGATGGAGCAAAGTAAATATGCATGATAATCAAGCCATCATTGATGCCATTAATCAAAAAATGCCATTTGGAAAATATACCGGCAGACCCTTACTAACATTACCTGAGCCTTATTTAGTCTGGTTTCATAGCAAAGGATTTCCTCAAGGAAAATTGGGGCAGCAATTGGCGCTGATTTATGAAATTAAGCTTAATGGATTAGAATCTCAGTTTGAGCCATTACTTTTGCAATCAAGTCGCTAAAAGTGACCTTTTTCATTTCTGTTTCTGACACGATTTAAAAGATTAACGTTATGGAAAAATTGCTTTTGCCATCGATTTCTAGACAGTATCAAATAATGCCGTATCAAGGGTGTCACGCCCAGGACGTCAGCATGATCTTTCATGATGCAGTGCAAAGTATCAAGCACAAATGCTACTCAGAGCCACAGCTTCGGGCATGGTCACATCAGCCTCGTTCAGTTCAGTTTTGGGATCTGCGTTTAAGGCGCACTCAATCATGGTTATTGCTAAATTATGATTCAGCCAATCCCCAACAAACTCCCTTATGCTGCGGGTTTATTATTTAGAAACTCATTTTTTAGCCGTGGTTATATTGACTGCCTCTATGTTCATCCCAAATACCAAGGGCAAGGTTTTGCATCACAGCTTTTTTGTATCGCTCAAAATTGGGCAATGTTGCAAAATTATGCTGATTTAACGGTGGATGCATCTTATTTATCTAAAGGACTATTTTTAAAGCATGGATTTGAAGTTAAATTCAAAAGTTACCAGCCAAAATCAGGACAAATGTTACCTGGCTTTTTTATGAAGAAGGCGTTAGTTTAAATAAAATTTAAAAGGAAACATCTTTGAATTTAATAATAACAATTTAGTTATGATATTAAAAAAGTGTTTTTTTAATATCTGGGTAATGCGTTGAGTTTTTAATGTTTATAATGAGGGCATATTTATTATTGTAATTAAATTTAATATTTTTATGAATACCTTTTTTCTACTCTTTTGTTATAACAATTCAAGTTGTAATATTCTTAATGTGGCATGCAATACGTGTATTCTCTCTGTTTTGGCAATGAAAGTTATCCATTGATGGTAGTTTTAGTTAATATATTCTTTTTTTATACCAGCATTAATTGTTTTACATTAATTAATTTGTACTTTTTTTAATATCTTAGAAATTTTTTAGTAAATGCAATAACCAAAATAAATAATAAAAATCACAATATTTGTATTGAACAAATTATTAAGAGGGTAATGATAATGCCAGCAATTCCACCAACTTTACCAGCTTCATCTGCTAGTAATCATTTAGCGCCGTCAGCGAGTCCTAACGTTGTGACGACTTCAAGCCAAGCGAGGGGGGCGTTAGGTGATAGGCCAAACCGACCGACTCAAAATCAATTGCAAGCCCTATTTACTCAGTCGCTACTTGAAGGGCAAGCAAGGCGAGCAAGAGCGACCGCTGAAGGGGGGGCTCCGCCACTTCCGCTTGAACAAAGAACAACAACTCTCCCTTCTGCACTCACCCTTGACACTAGAGCATTTCTTGCAGGTTTAGGTAACAGCACTGCTTCGGGAGGCGCTACTCACCATGGTGCCGCTACACCATCTCGGAACACTACAGGTTCACAAGGCGAGGATGTTACAGGTGGCTCTGAAAATGGAAATAGGGCCACAGATAGAGCAAGGCATAAAAAATACACGACATCCAGACCAACAAAAGCTGGGCAACGAGAGAGAAGTAATCAAAACCATAGAGGTGCAGGTGCAGCTAGGGCTGTGTTTCCTGGTAATCCACCAACGACACCAGCCTCAAAGACAACGACACCAGCCCCAAAGACAACGACACCCAACGAGCTCCCAAAGAACGAACGACGCTAACTCCAAAGACAACGACAACGACACCAGCCCCAACGACAACGACACCAGCCCCAACGACAACGACACCAGCCCCAACGACACCAGCCCCAACGACAACGACGCTAACTCCAAAGACAACGACAACGACACCACCCAACGACAACGACACCAACTCCAAACGACAACGACGCCAACTCCAACTCCAACATCCAACACTCCAACTCCAACTCCAACTCCAACTCCAACAACTCCAACTCCAACTCCAATACCGGGAACACCAATACCGGGAACACCAATACCGGGAACAACAGCACCACCACCAGGCTCGTTTGATTGGCTTACTTTTGGTGCTGTATCCTCTTTTTTGGGGAGTTTTTGACAGGCATGTATTGGGTTTTTAGAAAAAATAGAAATGAATGATAAGAAGCTAGGCTCTGTTGACGTAGTAACAATCATGTAAATATTTCTATTTATCATGACAAATAGAATCAATTTAACTGAATGCGAATGGACAAAGATATACTCATTTTTAGTGTTATACAGAGACATTAGAGTTAGAGATGAAAGTAGATGTCGTCAATTTATTCATGCCGTTCTGTGGATTTTGCGGACGGGTTCTCAGTGGCGGCAGTTGCCTATAGAACACGGTAATTGGAATAGTGTTTTTAAGCGTTTCAGTCGTTGGAGCCAATTTGGTATTTGGCAGGATATGCTGCAATTATTTGCTTTAGATGGCGATTATCAACATATTTCGATTGATAGTACGGTTATTCGTGCTCACGCCTGCTCAGCCGGAGCCGAAGGGAGTAGTGAGGAACAAGAAGCATTAGGACGTTCAAAAGGAGGTTTTAGTTGTAAAGTTCACGGCACATGTGAGGCACTTGGTTATCCCGTAAGGTTTATTTTAACGCCAGGGCAAGATGCTGATATAACTCAAGCTATCCCACTCATTGATGGCATTAAAACCGAGGCGGTATTAGCGGATAAAGGTTACGATGCAGATGAGTTTATTGAAAACATACAAAAAAACGATGCACAAGCAGTCATACCGCCAAGAGCTAACCGCAAAAATCCACGAAAATGTGATTGGTGGCTATATAAAGAACGTCATGCAATTGAGTGCATGTTTGGGAAACTGAAATATTATCGTCGGATCTCAAGTCGATTGAGAAAAAGCAATCAATTATTTAGCAATGTTATCATTTGCAGGGTGTTTGTTATGGTTACGTTAAACGTCAACAGAGCCTAGATTGAATTCCATTTTAAAGCCCAAGTTATAAATTAACTTGAGCTTTTTATGGTTTATTTAAGCTATTCCCACAAAAAGTCCTGCTAGGGCAGCACTCATTAAGTTGGCTAGGGTCGCTCCGAGTACGGCTTTTAAGCCAAGGCTTGCGATTTCACCGCGGCGATTAGGGGCTAAAACACCGATAGAGCCTAACTGAATAGCAATGGAGCCAATATTAGCAAAACCACAAAGGGCAAAAGTAATGATCACCTGAGTATGAGCTGATAAGGCTGTTTTGATAGTTGAAAAGTCAAGATAGGCAACAAACTCATTAAGAATAAGCTTTTGTCCGATAAGGGAACCTGCTTGCATCATTTCATTCGTTGGCACACCAATTAAAAAAGCAATGGGTGCAAAAAGGTAACCTAAAATACTTTGTAAAGTTAAATTTTGAAAACCAAACCACATGCCCACATGTTCAATACCATAGTTGAACATGGCTATCACGCTGATAAAAGCCAATAAACATAGTACCGATTGCAACAGCAACACGCATACCATTCATGGCACCTGTTGCTAATGCATCAATTACATTGCTTTCTTCACTTTGACCAAATTCAACGGTATCTTGATCCACTGGCACTGATTGCTCAGGGACAAGCAATTTGGCCATCATTAAACTGCCAGGGGCTGCCATAAAACTGGCGGCAATTAAGTATTTAAGTTCAACGCCCATGGCCGCGTAGCCACCTAAAACTGAGCCTGCTACTGAGGCCATGCCACAGGTCATTACGGTGAAAAGTTCAGAGCGGGGTCATTTCACTGAGGAAGGTTTTACAAGAAGTGGGACTTTCACCTTGAGAAAGAAAAATATTACCAGTTGCAATGATGGATTCGCTGCGACTTATGCCTAAAAATTTTTGTAATCCACCACCAATTATTTTTATTATCCATTGCATTATGCCGAGGTAATAAAGCATGGAAATGAGCGCACTAATAAAAATAATAAGAGGCAGGACTCTAATTGCGAAAACAAACCCCGTTGTGGCTAAACTGCAAAAAGAAAATTAATACCACTATCCGCGAAACTTAGTAGTCCTGAAATACTGTTACTAACGCGATGAAGTATATGTTGTCCCGCAGGGATATATAGTACGAGTGCTGCAAATCCCGCTTGTAAAAAAAAGCGGCGATAATTGTTCGCCAGCGAATAGCACTGCGTTTTTCAGATAAAACCCAGGCGATAGCGATAAGTACCGCCATTCCAACAAGGGCTATAAATGGATTCATGGTTTCCCCTTTATTACGTATTTGAACCATTGATTAGACTGGTTGGCTTATTTAAGGGCGAGAAAAGAGAATGCTGTAGTAGGGTTAATTGCTGTCTCGATCCGCGATTTAGGCCGGATGGAGAGTCTAAAGGTGTACATTTGCTAATTCAAGCATTGCTTAATTGAAAGGAGTGCTTTGATGAAGCCTTTTGACATTTAGGCTTCATTTTAGATTGTTTTATGTGCGCTTTTATTGATTATTTAACATAAGTTTAATGAAAATAAATTTATGTTTATTCTTTGATATTAAATGAAAAAGCCAATTCCAAAAATTATTTTCATTTAATGCAATTGGCGTCATTGAACCTATTTAAAATGCAAATTATTGCGCGGGTGTGTTTAACTTAGTTTGTTTGTAACGATATCCCATGGCGATAAAAGCAGGAACACTAAAGATCACAAAACCTAATCCGAGCAAGCTAATGCCGTTGCCACTATTGATGGTTTTAGGTACGTCGTAACTGATAATAATGGTGGTTAAGCAGCTTACAATGCCAAGAATACTGACCACAGTCATTCCGATGATGCCACCAGGGACTTTAAAAGGTCTCTCTATTTCTTTGTGTTTGTAGCGAGATGCTATAAAGCACACAAATACGCAGATATACATCACCATATAAAGCTGAGTCATTAAAATATTTAGCAGCCACATGCCAGCATTGACATTAGGCACAAAAATAAACACCAGTGACAGTAAGCTTACGATGGCTCCTTGCAAAAGTAATAAGGCAACAGGCGCTTGGTTCTCGTTTTCGCGGGGTTAAGCTTTTAGGCATAAATTTGTCGACAGCTGCCACATGTAAACTTTTAGTTGGCGCAATTATCCAATTGTTTAGGCTTGCTATACTGCCAAAGACGATAGCAAAAGCGATAATTGGTAATAAAAAGCCAAGGTGTAAATTTTCAAAAAAGGCTTTGAAGGCTAAAATAATCCCTTCACTTAAGCTGGAATTACTGCTGGATACAACTGCTGAAATTGACAATGAGCAAGCGGTTAAAGAAAGTAAAATAATCGCAGTCGATATCAATAATGCCTTAGGATAAGTGCGTTGGGGATCTTTAATTTCGTTGGCATAGGACGTGGTGATTTCAATGCCCGTTAACGATAATACGACAGCGGTAAAGCTTGCTCCCATACCTGTTTGGCTAAAATCAGGAAGCCAATCGTCAACATGGGTAAGTGATATATGCGAGCTTTCAGGGTTGGCAATCACCCAATAAAGTCCCAAGCCGATAATTAATAGAAATGGGGAAGATAAGCCCTAGACTGCCAAATACATTGGTAATGATTGACGACAGTTTTAAGCCTTTAATATTAATTAAGGTTAAAAACCAAAAAATCACGTTTATCATCAGCAGCATAAACAGATTATTGTGGCAAGCTCAGGAAAGAAGGGATAAGTGCCTGTGGCCACAATAAATGAAATTAATGGCGGATAATAGACGATGTTTTCTGCATACTGAAACCATACAGTTAAAAAGCCAAAGTTTTTACCTAAGGTGCGTTTCCCCCATAAATAGACGCCGCCTTGATCCGCATAGGTCGTACTTAATTCCGCACATACCAGCGCTGTAGGTATAAAAAAACAAACACCAGCAAGAAGAAAAAAGCTGATGACGTGACTTCCCATCAGGGCTGCACCGGGTAGATTTCTAATGCTATCCACTGAAGTGATGGTGATCATAATGACTGAGAAGATACTGAGTTTTGCGACGGAATTGAAAACTTGACTCATTATGTGATCCTGCGAAATATGGAATGGGTCATTCAGTAATGAAGACGCGTGATTTTATCCCATATGTCACAGATTGGAATTCAATTGTATTAGTAATTCCCTAAATAAGATTCATCTTTGTTGGTATTTAGTCGGTATTTGCTAACTAATGCTATTGAATGTAATAACAATAAGCGGGATTGATGACGAATGTAATTTCGGCTTTGCACAAGTTTTACTTTTCATTTTTGCAGCTAATCGGCAGTTAAATATAAGACTAAATGGTAACGGCTTTATTTGGTGAGAACTTTTCTGCAAGTTGAAGCAATTTTGGTAAATATCGTTTATCTTGCAGTGCAATTTGTGATTGCTCATGAAGTACATCATCAAGAATTGATTCTGTGGTAAGAGGATTAGAAAGCACAACTCTGAGTACGGTAATTTTATCAAAAATAGGCTGATAAGGGATGCGGGTGCGAGAGACAAAAGATTTGCCTTGCTCACGCTGGTACTTTTGAATAAGCGAGTGAGCCCGTCTAAGAGCAAATTACATTGTTTGATAAGGTCAGATTCACCATGTTCTTTTGCTTGGCGCATTAATGTTTGGATCGATTTGGGTACATAGCGGTAAGTTAAAAGGCATAATTCCGGTTTACTTATTAATTCGAAATTCGAGTGCTTTACAATATTAGCTGCAAAATATTGCGCTTTTTCAATGCCATTATTAATTAAAATCTCATAGCCATCTTTACCTATGATTTGCAGGCAAGCGTGCACTAACATTGCCATGCCGGATCTTGAGCCTTCTAAGGTTTGACTGCCAAGATCTTTCGCTCCTTTTCGTAAAATATATTCCGCATGGTGCTCAATAATTTTAGAAGCGGAAGGATCTTTAAATAGCACATACCAGCACCCATGGGGACATACATTTGTTTATGGGCATCAATGGTCACTGAATCGGCTAATTCAACGCCATTGAGTAAGTGACGGTATTTACTGGAGAGTAATGTTGCGCCTCCCCATGCGGCGTCAACATGGAAGTGACAATTATACTCTTTGGCAATTTTTGCTAGATCTTCTAGGGGATCGATATTGCCCGTTTCTGTTGTGCCAGCAACGCCCACAATCGCCATAACTTTAATGTTTTGATTTTGAAGTTCTGCTATTTTTTCTTTGATTAAAGTGACATCAACTTTATTGCGACTGTTCGTTGGAATACTAACAATGTTATTGCGGCCAATACCTAGTACATCGGCAGCTTTTCCTAAAGAATAATGACCACGCTCAGAAACTAAAATGGCCAGATCTTGCCAGCCATAGTGACGTAATCCGGCCATTAACCCAACTTTTGCGATGCCTTCAAAACGATTATTAGGGCGAAGGAGTTTATTGCGGGCTATCCAAAGAGCGGTAATATTGGCAACGGTACCGCCAGAGCAAAAAGCACCCAATGAATGATTAGCATTGTGTAACCACTGCTTATAAAAATTGCTGTTTTTGTCATAAACAAGGTGGTGCATCATGCCAAGCACTTGTCTTTCAAGGGGCGTAAAGGCTTTTGATGTTTCAATTTTGACCAAGTTTTGATTTAAGCCCACCATCATTTTTGATAGCGGTAAAACAAAATAAGGTAGCGCTGAAGTCATATGACCTATAAAAGTAGGAGCTGAAGTATGAACCGAATGCGCAACTAAATTTTGCATCATGTCATCAACATAATCAGATACAATTGAGGCTTACTCGGAATAGAAAAGGTTTGAAAGTTCTTTTCTATCTCACCGAGCGGCTTTTCAAGTGCAGCAATATTTTGCTGCAGAAATCCGGCAAGATCCCGCGAGAGATTTTGTTCAATTATCCCTAAAGGAGAATCAGGTTCTTCCGGTAGGGTAAAAATACGTAACATACTGTCTACTGACGCGGTAGCTTGACGATTATTCTTGCTCATTAATAAATATTTTTAGTCATTGTATTGTAATTTTAAAGAAGGTGAATTCATTTCAACATACACGAAAATGCGGCGTTTCAGCAACCCGTGAATACAATTAACCTTGTTTCCCAAGCTTGATTGCGGCCGCTACATTTCTGGCGGTAAGTTCGACATTATTATTAGCGTCTTTTAATGCTTGCTCTAAGGTTGAAATGCCTGGAACAACAGAAAAAATGGCTTTCATTCCCAGTTCCATGATTTTAGTCGCACCATCGCCTAGGCTACCTGCGATAGCAATTGTTGGCACATTATTATGATTAGCAACATTTAACACGCCCATTGGCGTTTTGCCAAAAACGGTTTGCCCATCAATGCGTCCTTCACCGGTAATAACCAAATCAGCATCTTTGACAAAATCGTTAAGGTTAACGGTTTCAGTGACCAATTTAACGCCAGGAGACAGGTTTGCATTAAGTAATGCCAGCATCGCAAACCCCATACCGCCAGCTGCACCTGCACCTGCATGATTTCGACAGTCCAATGAATCACTACTTTGTTGACTTACAATATTTGCAAATGTTCAAGGGCTTTATCTAGTTCATAAACCATATCAGCAGATGCACCTTTTTGCGGGCCAAAAATGTGAGATGCACCGCGAATGCCACAAAGTGGATTGTCAACATCACAGGCAACGTCGATTTTGCATTCTTTAAGAAGCGGGTTCATTTGGTTGAGATCAAGCTTGGCTAATTGCGATAATGCTGCGCCACCTTCTGATATTTGTTGTCCGTTGTTATTATAAATCTTGCACCTAAGGCTTTAAGCATTCCTGAACCAGCATCATTGGTTGCACTGCCACCTAAACCTACAATAAAGTGTCTAACGCCTCTATTCATAGCATCAATAATGAGCTCCCCAGTACCGAAACTGGATGTCATTAATGGATTGCGTTTAGAGATAGGGACAAGATCAAGGCCCGATGCCGATGCCATTTCGATAATTGCAGTTTGAGTGTTATTGCCGTTATTTCCTAATATGCCGTAACTTGCGATGACCTTGTTACCTAGTGGTGCGGTGACTTCAACGTAAATGCGTTCACCTTGAGTGGCATCAATCATGGCATCAACAGTACCCTCACCGCCATCAGCCATAGGGAACTTTATGATATTTAGCTTCAGGAAAAACCTGCCGAAATCCGTTTTCAATTGCTGTTGCCACTTCTAATGCGGTTAAGCTTTCTTTATACGAATCTGGAGCAATGACTATTTTCATTTTCGATCCCTTTCAAATTTGGCAACCTACCTTGGTTGGAAAACACATTGATAATGAGAAGTTATCGCATGATTGCAAGATGGTAAAAATAATGCAAATTAAATCAGTGGGTAATATTTTATGATATGAGGTTTATGGGGATCAGAATAAATAAATGTCGCGCTACTGGCGTAAAATAAATTTCTATCTTTCTTTTGCATCGGTATTAAGACCCTCAATATTCCTTGATTGAAATCAAGACGACGAGTAATTATTTCGAAGACGCAATGGGTGTGGAAATGATACTCCTGATGGTGAAGATAAAGAGATTATATAGTCCAATGAAAAATTAAAGGTCATGTGCTACTTCTGTGGATCTGATAATTTAGCAATCACTCTTAACTCTTATCATTTTACTGATGATAAGGTGCTCAACATTTAAATGGTTCTTCCACCAAATACTTGTTTAATGCGCCAGCCAATAGTTTATAATCACCACAATTACTTTAAATAGCGTGCTTCGAGACAATTATAAACACAAGAATGAAACGCTAATCATCATGCAAGTGAGTACGAAACAAGTACAAAAACTTGAGGTTAAAAGATTTGGAACAGAAAAAAACACGTAATCAATAAAACATACGCAATTTCTCGGTTATTGCGCACATTGACCATGGTAAATCCACGTTATCCGACAGATTAATCCAGTTTTGTGGAGGTTTAACTGATCGTGAAATGGCGGCTCAAGTATTAGACTCAATGGATATTGAGCGTGAGCGTGGTATTACCATTAAAGCGCAAAGCGTGACCTTGGATTATAGAGCTAAAGATGGTGAAATTTACCAATTAAACTTTATTGATACACCAGGCCACGTGGATTTTTCCTATGAAGTTTCCCGTTCATTAGCTGCGTGTGAAGGTGCACTTTTAGTGGTGGATGCTGGGCAAGGTGTTGAAGCACAAACGCTTGCAAATTGTTATACCGCCCTTGAAATGGATTTAGATGTTGTTCCGGTTTTAAACAAAATTGATTTGCCTCAAGCAGAGCCGGATCGCGTCGCTGAAGAAATTGAAGACATTGTTGGTATGAAGCAACAGATGCCGTTCGCTGCTCAGCAAAAACAGGTATCGGTATTGAAGATGTACTTGAAACCATCGTTGACAAAATCCCACCGCCACAAGGTGATCCAGAGGCGCCTTTACAGGCCTTAATCGTCGATTCTTGGTTTGACTCATATTTAGGCGTTGTGTCACTTGTTCGTATCAAAAATGGCACGCTTAAAAAAGGCGATAAATTTAAAGTTATGTCGACAGGTCAAGCCTATAACGTTGATCGGGTGGGGATTTTACCCCTAAGAAGAAAGATAAAGATGTGCTTAATTCTGGAGAAGTAGGTTACGTTATTGCAGGCATCAAGGAGATTCACGGTGCGCCAGTTGGTGATACATAACTCATGCCAAACATGGCGCTGTGAAACGCCGCTACCAGGCTTTAAAAAGGCAAAGCCACAAGTTTATGCTGGTGTGTTTACCATTTCGACAGATGATTATGAAAACTTTCGTGATGCGCTTAATAAGCTAAGCCTTAATGATGCTTCTTTGCATTTGAACCAGAAACCTCAACCGCATTAGGGTTTGGTTTCCGCATAGGTTACCTTGGTTTGCTGCACATGGAGATTATTCAAGAGCGTTTAGAGCGTGAATACAATCTTGATTTGATTACCACGGCACCCACTGTGGAATATGAAGTCGTGACCACAAATGGTGAAACGGTTTACATTGATAATCCGTCAGACTTACCTGCTCTTAACAATATTGAAGAGATGCGAGAGCCTATTGTTGAAGCTAATATTTTAGTACCTAAAGATTATCTTGGTAACGTGATTACCTTGTGTATTGAAAAGCGCGGCGTACAGAAAAACATGGTTTATCATGGTAATCAAGTTGCGTAACCTATGATCTCCCAGCGGCTGAAGTCGTAATGGACTTCTTTGACCGTTTGAAATCGACTAGCCGTGGTTATGCGTCATTAGAGTATAACTTTGTACGTTTTGAACCTGCTGATATGGTTCGTCTTGATGTGTTAATTAATGGCGATCGGGTTGATGCGTTAGCCATGATTATTCATCGTAATCACATTCGTTCTAAAGGCATAGCGTTAGTGGATAAGATGAAAGAGCTTATTCTAGGCAGATGTTTGATATTGCGATTCAAGCGGCAGTAGGGGGGCAGATTGTTGCTCGTTCTACAGTAAAGCGTTGCGAAAAGACGTAACAGCTAAATGTTATGGCGGTGACGTTTCGCGTAAGAAAAACTTTACAAAAGCAGAAAGATGGTAAGAAGCGCATGAAACAGCTGGGTAATGTGGAAGTGCCACAAGAAGCATTCCTCGCAGTATTAAAGCTAAACGAGTAATCTATACAAAGTATTTTGGTATAGATGCTGATAATGCTTTTAAAATTGATTGTTTTTGCTGTAAATGCTCGAAATAATTAAGCTTGTATAAACGCCGCTGCTAGCGGCGCTTTTGCTTCAGTTACAAATCTTTGTACTCAGAGCTCTGGGTATACATTAAGATCTAAACGATCATTAACTAATAATAAAATGGCAGGAGAGTATTTCACTATGGCAGCCTATTTTTCATTAATCCTGGTGTTAGTGACTTTGATTTCGGGGCTTATTGGTTGTTTGATGTTATTTATCTTGCACCAAAAAGACGGGACAAGTTAGCGATAGCAGAGGTAGGTTGTGATTTAACTGACGATGCAAAAGAGAAGATTTTGCGAGAGCCTTCCCTTGTTGAAACTGCCCATTCTATTTTTCCTGTGATTGCATTTGTAATGGTTTACGGTCATTTATCTATGAGCCATTTCAAATACCATCAGGCTCGATGATGCCAACCTGTTGGTGGGTGATTTTATATTAGTGGAAAAGTTAGCTATGGGCTTAAAGATCCAGTATGGCGCACTAAGTTAATTGAAACGGGTACGCCTAAACGTGGGGATATAGTGGTATTTAAATATCCTAAAGATCCTATGGTGGATTACATTAAGCGTGTTGTTGGTCTGTCTGGTGACAAAATTATATATACAAATAAAGAACTATGGATACAACCAGCTTGTAAGGCTGGAATGAAACAATGTCCTGAAATGCATTGGTTCATCGAACTGAAATTAATCGCGGCGAATTTACTCAAAATGGGTATCCGTTAACTCGTTATCAAGAACGTTTGGGTGATGTGAGCCATGATATTTAGTTAACCAGGCACCTCTGAAAAAAGTAATTATTTTATCGCGAGGGAAATTGCCAGCGGGTGTGAATGGATTGTGCCTCAGGGAGAATATTTTGTGATGGGTGACAACCGTGACAATAGTCTTGATAGCCGTTTCTGGGGATTTGTGCCTGACGCAAATTTAGTCGGTAAAGCTGTTGCTATTTGGATGAGTTTTGAATTTAACAGACATCCTCAGACTGGATCCCAACGTGGGTACCAAGCGGTGTACGGTTTAATCGAATAGGTGGAATTCACTAGTATGGAACCGGTAAAAAATTTACAGCGTCTTTGTCGTATTTTAGGTTATAGTTTAATAACATTGAGATGTTAACTCAGGCATTGACTCATAGAAGTGCTGCAAATAAGCATAATGAAAGATTAGAATTTCTTGGTGACTCAATTTTGTCAGTGATCATTTCTGATGCACTTTATCATCAGTTTCCAAGAGCAACAGAAGGCGATTTAAGTCGCATGCGAGCAACGTTAGTTCGTGGCGATACTTTAGCTGTGATCGCTATTGAATTTAAACTTGGCGATTACCTATTTAGGACCAGGTGAGCTTAAAAGTGGCGGTCATCGCCGTGAGTCAATTCTTGCCGATGCCGTTGAAGCAATTATTGGCGCAGTGTATTTAGATTCAAATCTGGAAGTGTGTCGCAAGTTATTGCTTGAGTGGTACAAAGAGCGTCTTGAAAACATTCAGCGGGTGGGATTAATCAAAAAGATCCTAAGACTTTGCTTCAAGAGCATTTACAAAGCTTTAAAAAGCCGCTTCCAGATTATCAAGTGGCTAAGATTGAAGGCGAAGCTCACGATCAAATTTTTACAGTTGAATGTAGCATTAAAGGGATAGATAAAGCGATTGTTGGAGTGGGGAGTTCTCGCCGTAAAGCTGAGCAAGTTGCAGCATCCCAAGTATTGGAGTTATTAAAGAAATGAGTAACAAAAACTTGCCACAAAACCAAGGGGCGGAGCCCTCGTTGGATGACTTATTGGCAAGGATGAATGAGGAAAGTGGTCTGCTACTGAGCACGAAATAACCTACTGTGGCATGGTTGCTATTGTTGGTCGACCTAACGTGGGTAAATCAACATATGAATCGTTTATTAGGCCAAAAAAATCAGTATTACTTCCCGTAAGCCGCAGACTACCCGTCATCGTATTATGGGAATGCATACGAGGGTGCAAAACAAATCGTCTTTATTGATACTCCAGGTTTGCATATTGATGAGAAACGGCCATTAACCGTTTAATGAATCGCGCGGCGGCAAGTTCGCTCTCTGATGTGTCTATGGTCATTTTTGTTGTTGATGGCATGACTTGGACTGAAGACGAGTGAAATGGTGCTAAATAAGCTTCGTCGAGGCGGTGAAGATCGTAAAATCGTACTTGCTATCAATAAGGTTGATAACATTAAAGAAAAAGCGGCGCTTTTTCCTTACTTAGAGTCTCTTGGTAAAAAGTTTGATTTTGATGAAATTTTACCTATTTCAGCAAAAACAGGCACCAATGTTCAGCGAATTTTATCTTTAGCCGAAGAAACGCTGCCTGAGTCTCCCTTCTTTTTCCAGCAGATTATGTGACCGATCGTTCACAGCGCTTTATGGCGTCAGAAATTGTGCGAGAAAAACTCATGCGCTTTTTGGGTGATGAATTACCCTATGATGCAACCGTTGAAATTGAACAATTTAAAATGATGGAAAACGGCCGTCTATCAAATTAATGCGTTGATTTTGGTCGAACGTGACGGTCAAAAACGCATGGTTATCGGCAAAAAAGGCGATCGAATTCGTACCATTGCCACTGAAGCTCGAAAAGACATGGAAACATTATTTGATAACAAAGTGTTTCTTGAAGTTGTGGGTGAAGGTGAAATCTGGCTGGGCAGACGATGAGCGCGCGCTTCGAAGCCTAGGTTACGGAGAGGAATAACAGTAATGGAGCGGGGCTATATATTGCACCGTCGCCCTTATCAAGAATCAAGCCTATTAGTAATTTATTAGTTGATGGGAGAGGAAGGGTTGATGCGATCGCACGTTTAGGTAGTGGTCGCCGCTCCATTCGAAGTATTTTACAGCCTTGTCAGCCGCTGATTTTTTCGCTTACAGGCAAAGGCGAACTTCATACTCTTTCGCAAATTGAGCCGCTAAGTGTGCTATTCCGCTGCAAGGCAAAAGTCTCTACTCTGCTATGTATCTTAATGAATTATTAATGAGAACGCTTTCTGTGCAGCAAAGTGGGGAGCAGCTTTTGTTGCATATCATCAACGTTAATGGTTCTAGCCTCCACCTTTTGTCAGCGGCATTTAAGGTATTTGAAAAAAAACTGCTTGGTGAATTTGGCTGCATGCCATCGTTAATCAAGGATATTCACGATAACTTGATTAACGGGGAGCAGCATTACCACTATATCAACGACGAAGGTTTTATTTTGGCAGAGCCAAATAAGAGCTCTGATAGTCAAAGTTATACTGGGTGTGCGCTATTAAGGCTTGCTGAAGAAAATCTTCAAGATAGCGATTTAAATGGCATAAAACATTTGATGAGACGACTATTATCGCCGTTACTGGTAATAAACCACTGGTTAGTCGCAGTTATTTATTCAAGGGATTAACTGCAGTAAATTATAATCATCTCGCTTGATATTACATTTATTGAACTCATTTTTTAGAAGGAAATTATTAATGGGCAGTATCGTTTATTTGGGAGTTAATATTGATCATATTGCCACTTTGCGACAAGCAAGGGGCACTGATTATCCCGATCCCGTCTATGCAGCTGCTATCGCTGAACAAGCTGGCGCTGATGGAATCACCATTCATTTAAGAGAAGATAGACGCCATATTATCGATAGGGATGTTTATCTGTTAGCTCAAACCATTAAAACCCGTATGAACCTTGAAATGGCTGTCACTAATGAAATGTTGGCAATGCTTGTGATGTTAAGCCGTATTATGTGTGTTTGGTACCAGAGAAAAGACAAGAACTCACCACTGAAGGTGGGCTTGATGTTGGCGGGACAAATTGACAAATGACCAAGGCCGTTTAATAGACTGAGTAGCGCAGGCATTCAAGTTTCTTTGTTTATTGATGCCAATAAAGCACAGATCGATGCAGCGGTTTCAGTTGGCGCGCCAGTGATTGAATTACATACAGGGTTGTTATGCTGATGCAAAAACGAAAGATGAACAATTAAAAGAGCTTGCTCGCATTACTGCAATGGCAAAATATGCTTACTCTAAAGGTTTAGTTGTTAATGCAGGGCACGGTCTTCATTACCATAATATCAAAGCAATTGCTGCCATTCCTGAGCTATATGAATTAAATATTGGCCATGCCATTATCGCAAGGGCGGTATTTGATGGATTATCAAACTCAGTGAAAGAGATGAAAACTCTGATGCAGCAAGGGCGATGTAATATTTAGTTTAAATATCATCATTAGAGTTTCAGCTTTAAATATAGAGAATTAATACATTGGCAATCATTGGGCTTGGTATAGATATTGTTGAGATCGATAGGATCAAAATACAAGTAGACAAACATCCAGAGCGTTTGGCAAAACGAGTTTAACCGAAAGTGAATATACTCATTTTGCATCCTCAAGCCAACCATCCCGGTTTTTAGCTAAGCGTTTTGCCGCAAAAGAAGCAGCCTCAAAAGCATTAGGGACGGGAATTGCCAAAGGGTATCTCATTTCAGCATATTGAAATCAGCAATAATGAGTTGGGCGCGCCAATTTTGGCTTTCAGTCATGCGGCACAATCAAGATTTTGTGAGCTTAATGGAAAAAAAACCCACATTTCTATTTCTGATGAAAAACATTATGCCATCGCAACAGTGATTTTAGAGTCTGATGGCATGATTTTATTCGTTTAGCTTTTAGCTTTAGGCTCTGTTGACGTAGATTATCAAGTTTTGTTCGAATTAACAGCGATTTTATCGCGGCGCGAGATATGATGCTTAGTTATTCTAAGTTCATATCTTGCAACAATGAGGAAATGGCGGTTAAACGAACCCGTTGGGCTGCATTGTCGGTACTTTTTGTTACGTATCGTCTATTTATGTAGAATAACTACACCGCATAGACTCTGCCTGACATAAAATACCGACAAAGCAGCAAAAATGCACAAATCTATGTCAACAGAGCCTAACAGAGAGCATCAGATATTTATCTAAATAGGCTTTTGATAATACGCCGGCTAATTCTAAACGGTTTTATATATATTGCCTGGTTACATCAACAATTTTCTATTGGGTAACCGCTAGGCGAATGCTGGTTTTGTCGATGGAATATCTTCCATATATTCGATAATCAGTCCATTAAGTGTTTTAGGCCCTGAAGTTGGAAAGCCCCAAGCCATTTCTTTATTTAAATCTCGAATATTAATACTGGCTTCCACCAGAGAACTGCCATCTTGCTGAGGAATAATTCATCACTGGGATCGGGTAACATCGAGGTGGTAAAGTCGCCCACAATTTCTTCTAATATATCTTCCAGTGTAAACTAAGCCTTGAATGTCACCGTATCATCAAACAACGATGGCATACGCTCTTGTTTTTCTAAAATAGTTAGCTGGACATTAACGGCGTTGTTTCAGGAAAAAAATAAAGTTCTTTTACGGCGCGAAGCAGGCTTGATTTACAAAACTGCTTCTAGATTGCAATCTAAGGGCATCACGTGAAATGAATAAAGCCTACGGCATCGTCAATATTGTCCCTATATACCAATACGCGAGTGTGCGGACTTTGAATAATCTGCCGATAATTGATTTGAAATCATCATTAACATTAATGGCATAGACATCGGTGCGCGATACCATGATGTCTTCAACGGTCATTTCTCTAAATCAAGATCGACAGCAGCATATCTTGGTGATTTTTCGGAATTACGCGCCAGCTTCATGTACTGCTGTTCGCAATTCTTCTTGGCTTAGTGCATCCCCCCTGTAATTGTTTTTTACGCTAAGAGTTTAAGAAATCCTGAGGTTATCAAATTAATGAATCTAACTAATGGCGATAGAAAAAATAAGAGGATATTCAATAAATACTGGAGGGAAACGCAATGCGCTCTGGTCGTAAAGCGGCAAGGGTTTTAGGGGTTACTTCAGCAAAAATGAGCACCGCAAGGGTCAAGGTTCCCGTCGCAATTGCGACACCGACGCTGCCATGCAACCTTAATCCGATAATGGTTGCTAAAGAGGACGCAAGAATATTAACAAGGTTATTGCCAATAAGAATCAAACCAATTAAACGATCGGGTCTATCCAGTAACTTTTTAGTTCTGATAGCACCCTTATGCCCATGGTTAGCAAGATGGCGCAGCCGATAGCGATTAAGGCTCATTATGGCGGTTTCTGAGCCAGAAAAATAGCGGAAATAATAGTAATATAAATAAAATAACTAATAAGATGCCGGTGGATATTTCTTCCACTAAAAGACTCCATCTTAATAAGGAAATTACGTTGATACTGACATTTAATTCTTATGTCAAGTTTTGAGATAGTTCCAAATATGACTTTCAAATGATTAAAAGTACAAAGGAAAGGAATATTGAAGGAAAGAATGCCTTTATCCAATAATTAACTCTCGAACAATGCGAGCACCAAATAAGCCAAAGAAAGCAAAGTTGCTCCACTAATGTATAGATCACTGCCGTACGGAATTTTGCCACCCAAGGGTTATAATGCTGCCAAAGCATTACAACATAAACAAACCCAAGCAACTAAGATAAAATGCTTTATGTCCTTTGCCGCCAACTAAATATCATTAAGGAAGATAAATCCTGTGGCGAGGTGACAAAGTCAGTAGCGTTACGCCTACAATAATTAAGTGATATAAGCTGCTTTTCAACCGTCATTAATGGTGGCATTGCAGGACTTAAAATAAATTGTTTGGTTTTTAATTTATTTTGAATAATGGCGAGCTGACAATTGCATATAAGGCTGCAATCATCAATGCACTGTAAGCGATAAGCGATAATACCACGTGGGGCAAGCACTTCAGGATGATGCTCAAAGTGCAAAATATATTTAGGCGGTACTAACCAAAGCGCAGCAACGGAAAGAATTGAGCAAGTATAACAACGGGAACGGCAATCATGACTTTTAGACGAAAAAATCATAATCGTGAAGGTGAGGGCAATGATCCAGTGTAACTAAAGAAAACAACGTTTGTAGGCTGAGATTTTGTCCATTGGCAGTAAAATAGCATGGGTATAAGGCTGCGCCGTGAAAAATAACCGCTAAAATATGCTGCTATCGCAACCCAAGAACGGTTAGGCCCACCTTCATGAAACAAAATGCGCATTGTGACTAATGCTAAGGCGATTGAATTGCAATAAAAGAAAATTGCGGCTATGGATGATATAGGCATGGAAATTGACCTGTTTACTATTACCAGCTGTAAAACCAATATAAAATATTAAACATAGATAGCATGGAGTATTACAATTGGGCAATAGCGGGATGAGTTTATCTCTAATCCAGTGGCTAGTTAATTTCCATTTTCTTTAACAACAATATGAAGTCGTTTCTGAGTGTTTCTGAGTATTGTGTATTGTGGATAGCACGAGTATAATGCCGTTATTAATGTAAAGCATACAAGGTAATAACAGGAAGATGTTTGATAACCTCACAGACAGATTGTCCCGTACGCTGAAAAATATCAGTGTCGTGGTCGCTAACAGAAGAAATGTTAAGGATACCCTTCGAGAAGTTCGCATGGCACTGCTTGAGGCTGATGTTGCTCTTCCTGTTGTACGAGAATTTGTTAAAGCGTTAAAAGAGCGAGCGGTTAGGCAAGAAGTCACTAAAGTCTCAGTCCTGGTCAAGTTCTTTGTTATAAAATCGTTCAAAATGAGTGAAAAAGCCATGGGAGAGTTCGAACGAAGAGTTAGATTTAGCAGCGCAGCCGCCAGCTGTATTATGATGGCTGTTTGCAGGTGCAGGTAAAACCACTTCTGTTGCTAAGCTTGTAAGCATCTCAAAGAACGTCAAAAAAAATCAGTGTTAGTGGTCGTGCCGACGTGTATCGTCCTGCGGCAATCAAGCAGCTTGAAAACGTTAGCACAAGAAGTTGATGTTGAGTTTTTGCATCTGATGTAAGTCAAAGCCGATTGATATCGCCAATGCTGCTATGCACACGCTAAACTTAAATTATCGATGTGTGATCTTGATATAGCAGGTCGTTGGCATGTGATGAAGCTATGATGGATGAAATCAAAGCGCTTCATCGTTGCTGCAAATCTGTTGAAACGTATTTGTTGTTGATGCCATGACAGGGCAAGATGCCGCAAATACGGCAAAAAGCCTTTAATGAAGCTTTACCGTTAACTGGTGTGGTGCTGACTAAGGTTGATGGTGATGCTAGAGGCGGCGACGGCGTTATCTATTCGTATATTACAGGTAAGCCAATTAATTTTTGGGTGTTGGTGAAAAAAACCGATGGTTAGAGCCTTTT
>CAEFZP010001789.1:0-28007 GCA_903064625.1 Mallotus villosus
TAGTATAAAAACATGTACCCATGTCTATAAGTCTTGATTTGGTTGTTTATACAGGGTTCCTGCAGGTTTCAGTAAGTCAAATTTGGGGGACCCGGTGGTGTAGTGGGTTGAGAACAAGAGCCTAAAACACAACAACCTGGGTTCAAATCGAGAGCGTAGTGTCAAACACATCCGTGGGCCCAGATCCCTGTAACCGCAGCGCACTCCCCAACTGTCTTTTCAGGTACCCAACTGTCCCACCAGGAAAGACAGTTGGGAGAGGGGATCTGGACAGTTGAGCAGAAATGTAGCTGTAAGAAGATCCTTCAGCCAGATTTGAATACAAGACTCCTCATACAATAGTGTAGCCAGGGGGGAACATATGTGGCCAGGTGTCAGGTAGGACGGGGATATATGGTGCACTACCTGCACAGGTGATAATTAGGCCACTTGTTGGGAGGCACAGGTAGTAACAGACGCTAGACACCGGGGCTGGATACCTGTCGGCAGCACCAGGAGCAGATCAATGTTTGCTGATTGATATCGAGGGTGAGTGGGGTTGAATGTTGCGTTTGGGGTAGTCCTATGAAATGTAACTGTTTAGGATTGTTAAGGATTGTTAATGATGTGGTCTATGTATGTTTGTTCGCAGAATGCCGGTGCAAGCCTCTGCTTTAGTCTCGCCTTTTTCTGTTATGTTTGTGTGAGCGAAAGCACTGGGGCACGTTGTTGTGCGGCATGTAGAGATGTACTTAAATAAAAGTATTTTATATTTATACAAGCCTACCTCCTGTCCGAACTGTTTGCCTTAACAAAGGCCCAGCACCTACTACACGTAACTAGGTGTTACAATAGCCCACATCCTTAACCACTGAGCTATCAGGGATCATAACCTCCACTCAACATTTAAATTTGACATTGAACTATCTAGTTGTAACAACCTGCAGAGTTGGGGTATCAGAAAACCAGAAGAAAGCAGGCCTCCCATGTTAGCTCACTGGGTTAGTGTGCATGCTCAAAGATAGGGCAGCCTGGGTTCAAATCCAAATAGTTTATTTAAACTTAAGTTAAGTGTGGTCATGTGTACGGTGGCCCTGAAGTGCAAAACACACCCCCTAATATGAGTGCATCCCCCAAATGAAAACACTCCCCTCAAATACGAGTCAACTCCCCCCAAATAGGATGACTTGCTCACCTCCCCCCAATACAAGGACACACTCCCCCAAATGGAAAACATTACATAACCTTAACTCAAAACGACATTACATTAACTCAAATCGGAAATGGTTGGTACAACACTTTCGTCGCAGTAACTAACAGGGAATAAGAAATTGATCGACAGAAGTACGAAATGCAATAGCCTGACAGAGCTACGTGCACCAGGACAGTTGTTTAGTTATCGAAGCAGGAAGCAACTAGGCCTACTTATGCAAAAGTATAAATTGCGTGTTAAGGGGCACTGTTTCGACAGCGCCATTGGGCTGCGCTTCAATACCGCCACCTAGTGGTTTAAAGTGTGATTTACAAGTACAGTTCTCACAATAAACCACCAGATGGCGATGGTAAAGCGCAGCCCTATGGAACAGGTTTTTAAACGTTGAGTTACAGTAATGTAATGCTTTCAATTTGGGGGAGTGTGTCCTTGAATTGGGGGGAGGTGAGCAAATCATCCTATTTGGGGGGAGTGTTTTCATTTGGGGGATGCACTCATATTAGGGGGGTGTGTTTTGCACTTCAGGGCCACTGTACATGTGAGATGTGGGACTTCAGTTATGAATATTGTCTCTCCTCCGCCAAACGCTTGTTAATCTCAGGCAAATTATACAATGATAATCTGGGGGGTCAGTTTCTTCTCCAAGGCGTAATGTAATATGAACGATATACAAATGTATATACAAAAGTCTTAATTAGGGGGGTCAAGAGAAATAACGAACCCAAGTAGGATGTGAAAACAGCCAAGTAAAGACCCAAGGACGCTGCACGTCTGCAAAACATTTTTTTATTGTTTTTATTTATTGTTCATGTTTCACTGTGAAAATGTAAAATACTTTTGTTATTTACACAGAAAAGTATGTTCCTGAGAACACGGAGACATCACAGTACATGTTCACCTCAGCTCAGGGTTGGGCGCAGCCTGCTGTGGCTGATTTAGCCTTTCTAGGAGGGATAGAGGGGGGTCTTTTGTGCACACTGAAGCATGGTGGTGGTGGGGCTTCCCCCATGGCCCTCCTCCATGCTAGCCCTGAAAATGGTTTCAAAAACCCTCACGAGGACAAACAGGGAAATAAAGAAAACGCTTAACCGTGGGTGAATACACAATGTTCTGTTTGACACTGAAAGACATTATACGGTGTTTGTTTCCACGGATTTGGGACTGGAGATCAGTGAGGACTTAGGACATGTAGACAGTACAGTCTTCAACTTCAGTAGTAATCATTTCACAATGCATGAATAACACAAAGCTGTCACTAGTACAGTGGACAGTGTCTACTTGATATCAAGAAGAGCATCTGTAGATGGAAATGTTCTCACAATTAGCACAGAGAGATCGGCTTATAGCTGCAGCTATGTAGAAAGGGATACTAAGGCCTAGTTCCATTCTAAGAACAACCCTACCTCTTACCAGATTTAAGTGGACTGGGGTGGGCAAAGCAAAAACAGCAATGGCTCCATCTAGCTCTCATATTGGTTAATACAGTAAACAGTCATAGTCACGTTTCCCAACCCAGTCGTTTAAGATCTATCAGCACCAAAGAGGTAGAAAGTATTGTAAGGGTGTGGAGGCCAAGATGGAACTAGGCCAGAACTTCAATGTAGGCCACATCTATTCAAAACAGACACAGAGACAAAAACTAAATCACACAAACAGTTCTATCAAATCAAGGGTGCAGATAGAAAGATTGACGGCAAATATACACTCATACACTATGCTAAATTAATCTACACCAAAAGCAATTAGTAATATCCAACCGCTGCAATATAAAATATTCTTTGTAAATATAGCACTGTATATAAAATTAGAAAGGTTTATCAAACAAAAATAAGGGCTTTATGAACATAGTCAAGCAAATGATCATCAATTGGCAAGTTGTACA
Organism: Mallotus villosus; assembly: GCA_903064625.1. Lineage (NCBI taxonomy): Eukaryota > Metazoa > Chordata > Actinopteri > Osmeriformes > Salangidae > Mallotus > Mallotus villosus. The sequence continues at coordinate 3,075 of CAEFZP010001789.1, forward strand.
ATATTGTATAAGATTCAAAACTCCCTTCAAGGTTTGTACATTTCAAAACGTTCTTCCTTTTATAACAAAAATGTGTGTTTTATAACGCACCGATAACAGCCATTAGCAGAAGAGTCTAAAAATGGCACAACTGTAAACATTTCAAGACTAAAATACTTGCTTTGAGGTCTCTGTTGTTCTAGCAATGCAACAACATTTCCCATGGCATACAGTATGTTTCTTCTGTGTGCGACATCAGTACACACTCACTGAAGACGAACAGGTAACAGACAAAACGGCTGCTATAGAGAATGTAAAATATGGCCATGGAATAAAAGAAACGTATGTTCATCTTCCATCATGGTTTCAGCCCTAATGGAAGACATGCTATAACATGGACCAGATCTGGACTGCTCCTTACTAAGGAGTCACACAGGCTTTTTACAACAAAGAGCGGTGTTCTTTTTTGACCAGGTGAAGAATCTATGCTCTCGATTGGTGTAGGAACTACTATAATTCCTTTCTACTAGATCAACAGGGTCATTCTGGACAAGAATAAATGTGGACCTTGTCTCAACTCTTTCAGCGAGCATACAAAGCCCTACAGTCCAACCGCCTGTGGTGTTGTCCTGCCATGGAACTTGCAGTATCATCTGACCAGTGAAAGCATCACTTCCTGTAGAGCTCTGCTTGAGCCTCCGGTTCCTGACTGAGCTCAACCACAGTCACCGGTAGTTTAAAGTCATAGAAAAACCACCAAAGTGCTGCATCGTGGATCTATTTCAAACCCAGAGAGAAAACCTAAACAAGTTAAAAAATAACTTGCCTCTGAGCAACTCACTTTTAGCATGTTTGAGAAGTAACATGAAATGGATTTTGAACTTATAAGTGATTTGTAGGCATTAAGGGACCAACATAGTTGGGAGGCAGAATTCAATGTTTTAAACCCAACTACACTGACAGCTACACTTATCTGGCTGAAAATATGATTTTCAATAGTTCCAATTGAGAAAAATCCCTGTTTCAAGTTTGGCTGAAAAAGGAGAGAGATTGAGGAGGAATTTTCAGCAAAGACCATTCTCCATACAAACTAAAACTAACTACACTTTTAGCTTACCTACTTTCCATCATTTACAAAATACAACAAAACCCTTCCCAATGCTACTCTACTAAAATCTGTTCACTTTTAATGGGCGTTAGTAAGGGCCCAACACTGGACGAATCAGAGCCCTCGTCTTTCTGAAACTCCTCCCCTTGGAGCAGCCCCACCCCTGCATGGCTCTGAAGTCCCGCTAGCGCCCCCTGGCTGAAGCACAGGTGCTTGATGACCTCATTGGGGCTGGAGAAGGTGGTCTCGCACACGTTGCACTTGTAGGGTCTGGCCGAGCCCAGGAACAGGGCTTCCATCTGGCTGGAGTCGTCTCCCGCGGCCGTGCACAGCTCCATGCTCTGACGGTCCACCATGGTGTAGGCGTCGGCTCCCTGATTCAGACACACGTGGCGCGCTGCCTGGTTGGCCCGGCAGAAGCTCTTCCCGCAGGCGCTACACTTGTACGGCTTGCCGGTGTGAATGTACATGTGCTCGCGCCAGTGGCTCTTCTGGATGAACTTCCGTCCGCAGGTGGAACACTCGTACTTCCTGCGCTTGACCTCGCGGTCCATGTCGGCGCTCTCCAGGTTGTCGATGTCCGCGATGTCTGACGGGGGAGGGGTGTCTGCCTGGGACTGAGACCCCCCTGCCGCCCAGCCCGACGTGGTCACCTCCGCCCTGGGAGAGTCCATGTTGAAGACGCACTGGGGCGCTTGTTCATTGTCACTCATCATCTCCACTGCCATGGCTGAAGCCGAGGAGAATCCCGCCCCGCTCCCCCTTGGGAGCTCTTCCACGTCTGGGGTGGTGGACCCTCCGGGAAAGGCTGGGGAGACGGTGCCACTGGGCTCGGCCACAAGGGGCAGCATGGAATGGGTGTGCTGAAGGAGGTGCTCTCTTAGCAGGCTCCTCTGGTTAAAGCGGGTCCTGCACAGATGGCAGGAGTAGTGCTTCCTCAAGGAGGCACCGCTTCTCTTCATGATGCTGGGTTTCACATGGAGGATGGTGTTGACCAGGGAACCTTCACCCAGGGGCGTGTCTGCTCTGGGCTCCTCAAATGAGGGGTTAAGTCCACTGGTGGAGGCCTCAACCTCATGGGGAGTGAGCTTGGATAACGAGTTGGCGTACGCGGAGGCGACCGTCGATGCTGACGGACACTTGGCCTCGGAAAGCTGCTCCAGGTCGAAAGGCGACGAGAGCTGCCGACGGGAGGGTGGCCGGGCAGACAGTGCCGCCTGCTGGTCTGAAATCTGGATGCCGTAGAGAGAGGTGGAAAGGGACAGGCTGGACTCGGGATGGGAGGAGAAGGCCGACTGGCTGGCCAGGCTGGCCTCCTGGAGGAGGGGGTAGGCGTGCAGGAACTTGACACCCTGCTCCAGGCGGGCTGGATCTATGAGCTGGGGGGCCAGCTTGCCGGTGTACATCAAGTTAAGGAGGTAGCTGAAGATGTCCGGCTGGATGTCGGCTACCTTCAGGCGGACGCAGTCACTGAAAAGAAATACCGGATAAGATGATTACCAGCTCGCCTACAACTGAGGTTAATTTGTGCTTTCACTAAAAGTAGCTTGGGAAACACTGAAAAACCCATTGGGCTATCGTCCAACCAAACGTGTGGTAGATAACATTTTATGCTAGGTTGGGTACTCCACTGTGTACAATTCATGAATCCATCACAACATGTATGTACACCTATTAGCTCTCAGGTGGACAGTAGCTACCAGGACATATTGGTCTCACCTGTCCTGGTGGATGAAGAGCATTCTGAAATAGTTGGAGAAGGCTGCTAGCACAGCTTTGTGGGCTTTGAAGAAGACATCCCCGATGGCGACCGTGCAGTCGCACAGGAAGCCAAACTCCCTCTGAGAGTTGAGCTGCTGGAGGAGGATAAGACCATGGTTGGCCAACTCCATTCTTCAACCTGTACGACACAGAGGAAGAAAGAGAGAGAGAGAGAGAGAGGGAGGGAGATAAGGACGGTTAGTGGGTTTCCTTCTCGAAGGAGGGACCCATAGTGAGGCAACAGAGAGACGTATTGCGGGGGAGTGGGGGGTGGATATTGTAACGGCTTTCTGATGTTGATGCACACTCAACAGAACTCAACTTTTTGCCCCTTCATCTGCTTTAGCTAAGCTACAGCTGCTGGTATGTTGATTTGGATAAAAGAGTCTACTAAATTAATAAAATGCATTAAAGTAGGCTAATAATAACATCATAATGTAAAGCAACATCACACTGACTAAATGTAAAATGTAAATGTAAGTCACACCAAACACATGCTTCTTGGGAGACAATGATAAAGGATTAATGATAGCATAGCGTATGCTTAAATTGGATGTGGGAAGCTAGTCCATTGTGCCCTAAATAACATAGTTATTAAGCAAATATTTCTGCTGTAGTCCGTTTAACATTAGCTAACTGAAGACAAGCAAAACCATTGTCTTAAGGCTGTTCTTCCAGTTTTTTCACTATTGAGAGTTTGCATTTGATGGGGAAAGTGACTGAATGGGTGGATGTCTTATTGACCAGAAGCTTCCAAAGATAAGACCAGTAACTCAGGTTTTGTGGTCCACTCTGGACAAACATGGGAGAGTAGTCTATAGAAGAGGGTCTTTTCACATGTCAATGAAGGGGTTTCACTGATAATTATGCAGGGAGGAACATTTGTACATCTGTAAACAGTAAACTTAAGGTCCACCTGAGACAACTAGATGATGCAACTCTGCCAAATCAAGTCCAGAGACCTTTATTTTGTCTCAGCTGCTCCTGCATTCATAGGCTTCACCTTTGACCCTCAAGTCTCCTCAGGCGGGAGGCACAGCGGCTCCATCCAATCAATTGTGGGGGATCCAGTCCCAAGCAGTGCATCAAGGGAAATCTTTGTAGGTCCAGTCCACTAGATTTTGGGGCTTTGAATAGATTCCATCTCGCATGACCTGGTTCTGATTGACCTTTGCCCTCGGAGCCTAGACTTCTGGGGAGTTTAGGCATGCCGCTACCGGCACCGAGATGGCTGCTGTTGACCCTAAAGGTCGCCATGGGACTGGAGAATTCAGCTAGTGGCATAACAAGCTTTACGTGTATCCAACACACATTCCGTAGGCGCGACCGGTCCACCACTTGACCAATTAAGACTGACTGGCTGTCACACAACAACCCCTGTCTTTCTCTCTCCATCAAACACACCGTTAGAGGCTACTAGTCTAATAAGAATTTATCAATGGACGTACACAAGTATATCAGCTAACACATATAAAAAAACATCTTAGGTCTGCGATCACACCTTCCAAATGTGTAGTTTCCAGATGGTAAACATGCCAAATACACAAGCTGTTATTATCACCATCAATGGGACTGCAGCAATGCAGTAGCCTATGGCGCTTAATTCATTTTAAACTAATGGCCATCTTTACACTCAATCAGTCATCATTCTACTACACTGTCTACCATGTGGTCACTGTAGCATCTTATGTGTTTCAACGAATGCGCCGCCCCTAATTTAGACACGTGGAACAGTCAAATACCCCGCAGACCAGAACCACTTCCGCAGTACATTTTCCACAGAAAACAAAAAATAACCCTTCTACACAAGCGAAAGGTGAATGCATTTGCAAACGTATGCCTTCTTTCATGGTACACCAGCGAATGAGCCAAAAACAAGTAACAATTGTGATTTGGCGGTCCGGTTTAAGGGGTAGAAAGGGCGCTCCACGAAAACGGAGGAACCATGGGTCTTCTACTTGGACCAGGGGGAAGGCTAGCGAAAATAAACGGAGTCTTAAAACGGACAAACACAAGGGGGAAGGGGTGGTCACCGAATACATTTCTTGAACTTCAAATAATCCGTATAAGCGTATGGAACCGTTAATAACTTAATCATGAGCGGGTAAAATTAAAACAATTAAACCATATAACATTACCTCTGTACTCAGCTGTAATCCGTTGAGTTTAAGTGTTGTTGTTTGTAACCGGGGGACTTGTCCGTTGGGCTCGCAGCTGCTCTGTTCCTCTCAAACGCAGCATTGGCGGCGATGGTCGTCGGTGTTTTCCGGTCGGGTTACGTTACAATCACATGACTGTGTAAAAGCACTCAAAAACAGCGGTTGTAAAATTCGTTGGACGGGGCGCCAGATGAATTCCCGTGGGGCACCCCCAACCGCACTGTGTCACTGAGCTGTAACCCACCACACGTTCAGTTATCGTGAAGACAGTTAACCATACTGTGTTAATTTATTCAGTCTCCGGTTGGGGCACGTTAAATATAAACCGATTAAGGGGGAAATAGCCGTAGGTCACCCACCCCACCCCCACACTGACAGATAACGTTGACTGCAATCGTTAGTTCACTGTCGGTGGCATTTGCATTTTCGGTTGAGAACCAACATAGCGAGCTTCCTGTAAACAAACAAACTTGCAGTGCTGGCAACGGTTCTCGAGACGCCCGTTTGTCATTTACGTTGAACGTTTACGTTATAATCAATGACAAAACCACAGCTATTTTATCTTGGGAGTGGGACTGATGGACAACTTTTTGATCCTTTTGTTATGTTTAAATACGATTGTTTTCATTTAACATATTCACAATTTGTCAACTTTACTAAAATATTGACAATTTGAGAAATATTGTTATTAAAATATCAGCAAATTCAGTCATTGATCGTTGCAATCAGACTAGTCCTAACCTATGCATATTTACAGCGTTTTTACAGCAAAATAGGCTACACTTAGGCTACACTTGGAAACCTACAATGGCAAATAAAGAAAAAGTGGGCATAAGTAGCCTAATACAATATATTCTCAGCAAAAAGCTGGGAAAATGTTATTGGTAAACCAAGCTGTTAAGGAACAACAATGAGGAATCAAAAAAGGCTAGTTCTTTTTTTCTTCCTTTTTATCAGACACACAAGAGTCCTATTCCTCCACAGGAAACCTTTTTGCAGCTACTTCTGTAGCTAAATAAGTGACTGTACACCACATAAGCTCTTAGGCCTAGCCTACTTGTTATGTTATAAATGGCTGTTACTGTGGAGAACACTTTAACTGGTAATAGGCTACTGTTGAATCCACACTTGTTTTTTTCATGGCAACAGGATGTGAGCCAAATGACTGGAGACAGACACCGACACACCATACGCACAATGTCTGCCAGGAAACTCAGGAGCTGTGGGAGGTACCACACACACAATGCACCAGAGGAAGACCTAAATTAAGTAGGCTACACACTGCAAATATTGCAATTAAGCACACACCCATCACCACTGACCTAAGACCACTGACCTATTGAGCACTGTTGCAGAATTATATGACTTCAACAACAACAAAAAACACTCACACACACATACAGGTTGAGGACAAGACCAATTAGAGATTGCTGTCTGACTCAAATTCCCATTTGGAATCCATACTTCAATCAATATTGTGGTTAAAAGACCACAGAAAGCAATCTGGTCAAAGTGCAGGAACACACTAAGCCATTCAAATCAGACATTGGACTTTACATTACTAATTTCTTTTAGATTTTTCCAGAGGCAATTTTTTAAATTTTGTTTCAAAACTCAAAGAGGTATTTCCAATATGCTATATTACTAGGCTTAGTAAGTTATTACAAACATAAAAATAGCCTATTCAGTATGAGGATGGCGTATTTGCACATGGCAGTACAATAAAATGACTGAATCAATCTTATAGTCCACTTTGTTTCCAGCATATTAACCTTAGCATCAGCAGCACACGTTTAACCATTCAGGTCACATCAAATAATAGGCATAGGCTATATTTAGGCCTACCTGTAGGCTAAACATGAGCCTATTCAGTGTTGTGACTGCAGAAGAAAAAGGCTTGATGTTATGGCGTGTTTTGAAACCAGAGTGTTTAAGTCACGCAATACGGGTCCCCTCTCACCCCTCTCCGGTTCAGAGACACAGATCCGGACAGGGGTGGTCGGTGGGGGTCGGGCTTGAACACCGGAGATTGGCACAGCTGGACATCAAGGCTTCACATGCTGGAAACACGGCGGCCAGGTTTCTATGGTGACGCTTAGTAAACCGAGTAAACCAGTTTAAGTGGCAAAACATCGGGAGTATAGGCCTAGGCTAAATTAGTTTATCTCTTAAACCATGTGCCTCATAGGCAATGTAGCGTGTGTCTAATCAGGCTATTGTCCTGCATAGTTAAGTGTGGTCATGCAAGGAGTGGAATGTATAGGCCTACTCACATCTTGTTCAGATTGTTCATCTTGTTCAGAACGAGTAAATTTCAAAATAGACTTCTTAGGCGCGTTATACCGTATTATATATAGGCTGTGCGCCCAATTGGCTATTGTCTCGTTCCAAATTTGTAATGTTGGGATCTTTTAGCTACATGCTTTTGTTCATTGTTGCATCTGTGTGCAAACATTCTGTCACATGTAGGCCACAATCTGGAACCCTGCATCCTGCTGGCATAAAAAGGCCTTGCTTTGACTAAATTCCTTTGGCACTCCAATCCTCCTTTTCCCGCCATGGCCTATGGCGTTCTGTAGTTACTTGATATGGTGGCTTAACGTCTCCATGGCAACTGTCGCCCTCTGCAGAGGACGCCCCAAAGGATGCGGTCACATAATAGTTGCCCCCGGGGCGAGGCGAAGTTCGCCAGGACTCAGATCTGTTGGAGTCATTGGCCCCCAGGTGGTGTCTGAAATCGTCACTCTCTGATCCCCAAATTCAGCAGCTAGGCAGGCAAGCACAAATCAATTCAACTGTGAGTGTGACCAGCGTCAGTTTGACATTGGTCTACACGAATTGGCTATATAGTTATAATATAATAGTTCAAGGAAACCGTTAGTGGCAACGAGGAGCATTAAATGTAGGCCCTACATGACTGCACAAGGTCTTTGAATTAACCTTTACATTATATAGCCGAATTATCTGTAATAATAGATTTTTTTATTTCTGGGTTAGGGGAAAAAAACTACATTGACCGATAGGCTATACTTAGTATCCTAAACCTATGAGTTTAGCGGCTAATGTGGGGTTAACTTGCCGTGAGATGGCAGCATTGTGTAGCCTGCATTGTAAAAACTGGCAGAATCCTAGTTCTTTATAACCTAGGCTACTTGTAGTGAACATATCGTTTTCTAAAAGTTTCCCCATCGTTTTAAGAGTGTATGCATATATGGCAAGGCACAGATTTGATAGTTTTTATTACTATCAACCTGTTTTACTCTGATCATGAAAATATATCTATTAATTAGACCGACTGTAATGAACAGAAAAATACACTTGGACATTTGTGTAAAAAATAAGCATGATAAATAAACAAATAATAATAATAAATGATCAATACAATATTAGCAGAACAAGTTCTGACCCAAAGCTTTGATGATGGTGTGTAGAGAATATGAGTACGAATAAAGTTGCATTTCAATGTCTCTTCCTGGTTGCATTGAATCATGGCGTCTGTTCAATCTCTGCACCAGGGAGTCCCACCAGCCCTGTCTGCTAAAGTTGTTGAGTATGTTGGCCGTTACATTGAGACCAAGACTATTATTTACACTGTTTAGTATAACGCAAAACATAGCATGGACAGATAGAGCTAAAATGATTTGGTGTCGTCGTAAACGACATGTATAATGTGACAGCTAGGTAGCATGCTAATGCTAATGCTATGACAGCACTACTAGCGAGCTAGCTGAAGCTTGCTATTTCTGTTTAGAGTGTTGCACTAGACGTGATACTGCACTCTTTTTGCCATATTTAATCTAATGCTAGCTTAAATTTTGGGGGGGATTTGCTGGCGACCAGCTATTCATTAGTGTTTGTCTTTGTCTTGTGACTTCCACACAGACTAACACTGACGGAATTTGAATTGTCATGTTCTTCATTAAATGTTGATAAGCAATTCTGCCTTCTAATTGTTGTTTTCTCTCTTCTCCCAGGTCATTTGCATATTTGACAGTGAGGGACAGGTTTCCGACTATCTTGACCAGGGTCATTGACACCATCCACCGCAGTAAGAACAAGTTCTTCGAGGAATATGGAGAGGTAGATAGCTACATTGTGATACAGTCAACATGTATATGGTTAATTACTTAGAAAGTTCTATAACTAAGATAGTAGAATGACTGTAGAAAGCCTATTTACTCTGTTGTACCAAGCCTATTTACTCTTATAGAATCACCTACAGCATCAACCCTGCTGATCTAAAGTCTGTTGGTTACATGAATGTTTTTCTCTATTCGCTCTGCTTCCATAGGAAGGCGTCCAGGCTGAGAAAAGAGCCATCTCCTTCCTGTCCAAGCTGAGGAATGAGATGCAGACGGACAAGCCTGTGCTAGCCCTCTCTGACGGCCTGGAGGACACTGACTCCTGGAACCAGTACCTGCTGAGACAACAGAGCCTGATGGGCGACCAGGACTCTGTCAGCTGGTTCAAATCCCCCTGGCTCTATGTGGAGTGCTACATGTACCGCCGGATACATGAGGCCATCTGGCTCAAGTGAGGAGGGATGATTAAAGGGAATTTAGTTAGTTAAGCTATTGACGTTTTTAGTTATAGCACAAACATTACTTACTTAGAACACACAAAGACTGCTTTTACAAGAGATCATTTTTATGAGAATGTGAATACCAAAAATGACATTTTCTCTTTCTCTGTTTTCTCTGTGTGTCAGTCCACCTATATGCGACTTTGATGCGTTCAATGAAGGAAAGACCCGGAGTTACTTTGAATCCCAGCAGGCTGTGATAGCCCTGTGTACCTACCTGCAGGGTGTCCACAGAAACATGGACGAGCTGTCAGAGAGCCACTTACTGGAGCAGTTTCTCAAACTACTGCAGGTGAATACATGGCTTCAACACACATGCCTGGTTTCTTGTTTTAGTAAGGTTACTAAAATAAATAAAAAAGTTGACGAATTAGTCACCCACTTCATGCAAACCTTCCCTTTTCTCCCAAGGTTTCTCTGTGGGGAAACAAGTGTGACTTGTCCATCTCTGCTGGTCAGGATAACTCCCAGAAAGCCAATCCAATCGACTCTCTCGCTGACCTCCGACCTTTCATCCTTGTGGATGACTCCAACATGGTGTGGTCGACCTTGACCTCGGCTCAGAGACAGGGGGGAGTCCGGCCAGCCCTCGGCTGGGAGGGTGGACATCGTCCTGGACAACGCCGGCTTCGAGTTGATCACCGACCTGGTCCTTGCCCACTTCCTGATCTCCTCAGGTCTGGCACGCGAGGTCCGTTTCCATGGTAAATCTATCCCATGGTTTGTCTCCGATGTCACTGCTCATGACTTCCAGTGGACCATTCGCCAGACTCTTGCAGCCAATCACAAGTGGATGTCCAAGAGTGGCGCAGAGTGGCAGAGCTTTGTGCGGGAGGGAGTGTGGTCCTATCACGACCACCCGTTCTGGACGCTGCCCCACGAGTACTGTGACATGGCAGCGGACGCTCCCGACCTTTATGCAACACTGCAGGGAGCTGACCTGATCATTTTCAAAGGAGACCTGAATTACAGGAAGCTGGTTGGCGATAGGGACTGGGAGCACACCGTGCCATTTGATAGGGCCCTGCGAGGGTTTGGGCCCGCCCCTCTCTGCAGCCTGCGGACTCTGAAGGCCAACGTGCAGGTAGGGCTGCAGCACGGGCAAGGGGAGAACCTCGGTGTCCAAGAGCCTGGCTGGATGACCAGCGGCAAGTATGCCGTGGTCCAGTTTTTCAGCCCACACAGGGAACAATAGGACTGTCACTGGAAGCGATGTCATAAATGCAAGTCTTTATTTGTCAGAGGTAAAGGGTGTGTCTCAATACTTTTCCTAAACCTCCTTTCTTTGTGCAGTTGTCTACATGAGCACGGTTAGCATCTAGCAGGGCAAAGGATGGAAACAAGTTGAATGAGTTTTGAGATGCTGATGTGGGCTGATTTGAGAGAATCTAGTGGAAGAGAATAGTGCTACTAGTCTGTTAATGGTTGAAATAAAAACATTGTTCCTAGTGCTTAAGATAGTCGACTAAGAGAAGGAATGGTAAGATGGCAGTGCTAGGATAAATACACACATTTGACCCCTGCTCTGTACCGTTTCAACTTTATGCACAGTATTATTACAGCACTTCTGAAACTATTTTGTTTATTAGTCTATTTTGAATCCACAAATGAATTTCTCCACCAAACAGTTCTGTGTTTTCAGTAGTATCCTTTGTTAGTCTGTGCCCTTTATTCAGACACGATGTTTACATACAAGATCATACACATTGTTGAAATAAATATCTTTAGTTTAAACTTTTGAATCCCAAGCCATACTTTTGGATTACAATGGATACACTTTGATACGTCATTACTTGCATGAGATTTAAACCTCTAAATGAAACAGCGTTAAGACTGGATCTTTTCTTCAAACTTTAAAGTTCAACTTTGAGCCTTATCAAAATGTTGAAATGTTGCATGTGCTGTTGTAATGCATGTATCAGGGTTCAGTATCAAGATATTACATGTTACAAGTGAATGAGTTAATATCATGTGGACATTAAATGAGTTGAGCCGATTAATCGCTACTGTCAAGAGGTCAATGTAACAATAACATAGTCTACATATACACTGTGTACCTGTTCAAGGAATATCCTCAAAACCTATGTATTACAGTTGATTAAAAAGGTTCTGACAGTCCAGATTGTGTTTACTTATGCCATCAAGTGGCTGCTAGTACAGGTATCTTTAGTAGATTTACTGCATTTATCTCACAGATCCAGGGTGAAAATGACTTCCCGTGTCTAACTATAGGCTTTATTAAATGCCAGAGTACTTTTAAATTAGTTTTCTCACTTCTTTCTTCCCCGGTGGAAACGAAAATTCGGTCATGGAAGTGAAGTTCGAAGACCTCTGTGTAACACGGAGGCCTGACCTACTTAGATGTTGTCTATTTTTCAAATTTGTTCTTTTTCTTATATTCTCTAGTCTGAACCTCATTACACCCCTCTTCATTTAAGCCTGGGTAAAAATGCTTCGAAATGGCATTATCATCGCAGCAGCTACTTGTTTACTTGACCTGACATGCCTGACTGTGATGTTTACCAAATGAAGACAGTACAGAGAGGAGAGATTCCATCCGGCTAAGTCCTCATATTCTGTCCCGTCTGCCGTTCCAGTTCAGAAGGTCATCGTCTGTTTAGATGCTTTTCGTAAGCAAAAGCATCTGTCGATCATTTTGTATACAACCCAGTCTGTTAATATGTGACCATTTTCGCCGTGGTCAATAGGTGGCTCAGACCAAATAGTTAACTAAATCTGTTCTTTTTCCCTGTTGCCATGTAGATTTACTCATTTTCCCCATTTTGGATGATGTAATCCTGGCAGAGGGGCAGAGCACTGACCTTCTCTGTTTGCAATGTTATAGCAACCTGTTCCACTGGTATCGCATATATCGATCTGGCAGCATCTTTAATTAGTTTATTCTTTTTACTTATCTCTTGTTCTTATTGATTCTACTCAGGGAAGCCATATATCAACGAGAAGCTGGAGAAAGAGAGAAGAGTTGTGAGACAGAGAGAGATTTAAACATTATGGAAACCTGCTTAACCTGAGTCGATTGCTTGAAATACTGGGGTAAGAAGTTGATTGTGTTTGTTTAGATTGAAGTATTTCTCGTCCCGTTCTAAACAGTATCGTATGTGAACATTTTCCTATGTATGTTCTCATATATATTCAATCCACAGTGAATGGTTGTTCTGTAATTCTGCATGACTAAAGTCAGCTTAGTGTCACATCAAGAAGAGAGACTCATAACAGGGTAAGCTTTTCTCTCTGTACCTCAACTCTGCTAAAAGCTTTACAAGGAAAGTAAGGTTTTTAAATACTGTAGAGAGAGGACAGAGAGGATATTTGGAGTGTCTCTCTGTCTCTGTCTCCTTCCCCCTTTTCCCTCGTACACAGCAGTGGAGAATAGATGGAAAAGGCTAGTCCTGTAAAAAAAAGAAGTGAAGGTTGAAAGCACGACTGTTCAGGAAGAGGGTCTCAGAAACTGGCAGGGGACCAGTAAAGAGAGCGAGTGAGCGAGTGAGTGAGTGAGAGTGAGAGAGGAGTGAAAAGATAGTCGAGAACCCCCTCTGCCTCCCAAGCCCTCTTCAGCTCCAAATCCAGTTTGGAGTTGCCTAGCAGGAAGGAAGGGACGAGGCAAAGAGAGAGAGAGTGAGAGAGAGAGACAGAGAAAGGATATAAAGAGAAAAAAAAGAAGAGCAGAAGCTCTCTTTCCCCCGCCTTCAGAGAGCCAGTCTTGATCATGCTGCCTATCAGTGCTGCTGTTCTGTGATGCTAGCTAAGCAGACTCAGAGTCCGCTGGATTCTAAACCTCGCAAATCCCCGTCCAGAACCCGGACCGCCTCAGCGCTGGACACCCGCGACCTCTCACCCCAGCATCCCTCTGCGCCTTGCGCCTCGCTCAGCGACATGTACCCTGACGAGACCCGCAGGGGCGGAGGAGGGACGGCCTCCGTCGACTACCTGGACGGCGGTGGCTATGACTACGTTTCCCCCGCCCCGGACCCGCTCTACAGTCGCTCGGCCACCCCTGCAGTGGGATACTACTCTCCCTCCCTGGATACCCACGGCCCGCCCTCAGACGACAGCCTGCCGTCCCTGGGCAGTGGGCCCACCAGTCCGCTGGTGTTTGTGCCGTCCAGCCCCCAGCTCAGCCCCTTCCTCCAACCTCCCAGCCACCCAGGACTTCCTGGTCAGCCCTACTACCTGGAGACCAGCTCCACATCCCTCTACAGGTGAGCCTCGAACCAAAGAGGACTTCCCAACCAACTGTCTTGATTTTGTTTAAAGTCAGAATGTCCTGAATGCATGCCTTGAAGATACTACTGAATGTATGTGTAGAATACAGTAATACTGAATTGTGTCAGGAGAACATTTTATAAAACAACATATTAATATACTCTGAGTTAATATGTTCTTTTGGGTTGTCATGACATTTTGGTTTGCAGTGTTTCTTGTAAGATGTAATTAACAAAGGACATCTGAATGGTATAGTCTGGCTCTTGTCTTTGATGGGGTTGCATTGGAAGAAAGGAAAATCAAAGACTGACTGTTAATCATCCTTATTTAAGTGACACCTCTTTAACTTTAAAGTCCAATCCTTTTTTAAACCTGTTCAAATTGACCACACTCTACGTTGTCAGGACAATTCATCCAGTGTGTGAATTTGCCCTTTTACTGTCCTTTCTTTCTCTTCATCTAGGTTTTTGAGTTTAGTCCTCAGGATGTGCTCTTATCTTAATAAGAATATATCTTATATGTTCATATAAGTCCAATCTGTTATTTATCTAAATGCAAGAGTTGAAGGAAAACATTTCTGGGTCATCTTAAATCCCTCATCTGGCCCGCGTGTTCCTGACAGGAACAGCTTGGTTGCAGACCTTGAAACAAGAACAACATGTAAAAACACACGTACAGTTGACTTCCTGAACAAGAGAGAAATTAGACCCTGAGTCGTCCTGGGAGCTGGATGTGTACAAAGCCGCTCTTACAATCATTCAGCTAATTGATGTCCTTTGAGGAATAGAAGGGTATTTAGTGTGAAGCCCCAATTTACTGCTCCTTGTTGCTTTGGTTTAAATAAGTCTGTTTTTGAGTGGATTTGATTCACTAGATATGCTTATTTCTGAATGCAGAAAATCAAATGGTAGGATCTTCAGGCTGATTGTTGCATTTACCATGGTCTTGTACAAACAAGAGCTATTTGATTGTAGGGGACAGCATGATAACCAAAATAATCAAATATTTGCACAAAGCTTTTACTTGGATAAAGACTATAAAGTGAAAAACAAATACCAAAGCAGACCAGGTTATCTGACCAATCCCTCTTTCAGGTCCAGTGTGGGACCCAATCAGCAGTCGGTGTTACATGAGGACCTCTGTAGTGTCCCTGATAGGCCAGAGTCGTACACTGCGGCCGGCTCGATGTCGGGGTTGAGAGTTGGTGTGCTTGAGATGGCCAAGGAGATGCGGTACTGCGCTGTCTGTAGCGACTACGCCTCAGGATACCACTACGGGGTGTGGTCCTGCGAGGGCTGCAAGGCCTTCTTCAAGAGGAGCATCCAAGGTAGGACACGTCATTTTCTTACCGTTGTAGTCCCTCAACGCTAGCTACAAACACTCTATAAACACACTCTGTACAACATTTGAAGATATTCTCTAAATTAGTCAACTATAAAATACTCGACACGTTTTACACACACTCGACAAACTCTCTAGTTTAACCCTTGTGCTGCTTTCGGGTTATTGTGACCCACCCTTTTGCACCACGACGGTGGGTCACAATGACCCCAACTCTTTACACACTGTCACCATTACACAATCTGTCCCTGGTACCTCTGAGTGCAAAGTGTGAACTCTACAACTCATCACTTTCCATGATCAAATCAGACATTCTCTCAATCATGACAGCCACAACATCCCATTAAGCTGCTGCACTGGATAATGGTTCACATTCAGGTTCACATTAAAATGAAACTATCTAGATTATCTTTCTATTCAGTAAATAAAATGACAGTTGCCAAAGGAAGCTTTGTGGAAAAATCACACGCTTCTTTGGGGGAAACGTCTTTTTGCTGCCATATTTCAGTTAAGCAGAATATGAAACATTCATATAATTCAATATGTTTTGTAATACCTTGCACCAAAACGCACGTCAGAATGCTGAGGTCTCCATGGTGATGATAAAGGGAAGATGCAAAGTTTCAATTGCCTGCGTAGCGTAGCGGGTACATTTAAAAAGGGAGAATGGAATGTTTTCTCGTACCAAACAAGCGCATCTGCTCCAACCCTTATGATTGGAAAATGTCACAAGAGACCTGAACATCCTCGCTCTTATTTTTTCTTCCAGGTCACAATGACTACATGTGCCCAGCAACCAACCAGTGTACCATCGACAGGAACCGCAGGAAGAGTTGCCAGGCGTGCCGCCTGAGGAAATGCTATGAAGTGGGCATGATGAAAGGGGGTGAGTGTGGACACGGTGTGACCATGTTCTCCAGTGAGGGGTGGGTACAGAGTGACAGAACAACAAACAGGGAGGACACACACACACAGGCGACATGGTGATATAATACACACACACACACACACAGACTTTTACTGCAGCCTGTTGCATTGCGTCCTCTGAAGTGCTGTCGTGATTAGTTTGTTGAAATCACTCATTGAAATCAATCCCACCGCCGGTTATAGCCGGTTATAGCACACAAAGTAGAACCTTTCTCCTTGTTCTCTTTCGACGTATCCCAGTTGACAGGTTCTCAAGCGCCTTTTCGTCTTGAACTATCTATGGTTTTCATGCTTCTGAAAGAATGCAGGGTGTGAGCGTGTGCAGAAGGCAGATAAGATGGAGTCTGCCTCTCTAGCGGCCTTGAACTCATTTCCTCATAGGGAGTAAGAGAGCTGATTAGCAAACACCCAAGTTTTTGTTTTCATTCTTCATGAATCCACATACCCACACACACACACACACACACACTGTTATACTGTAAACACAGAATACCAAGTGTTGTAGGGTTGGTCGACAGTGGTCTGTCTGATGTGTGGGAATAACTCTGCTGCTGTTTTCCCGAGGCTTACGTAAAGACCGCGGTGGGCGCGTGTTACGGAGGGACAAGCGGCGATGCGGCCTCGCCGTCAGTGAAAAAGCCCTGGAGGAGATGGAGCACAGGGCAGCGCCCCCTAAGAACGGGGGGAAGAACAGCAGCTGCACCAACAGCGACAGGGGAGAGGCCGGAGCAGGAGTCAACATGCCCCCCGACCAGGTGCTCCACATCACATCCCACTTCCTGGACCCTTTTGAACCGCTGGTTTAGTCGCGTGCTTCCGGACTCATCCGTGCTCCTCCCCTGGTTTTGGAACAGGTGCTGGTGCTGCTCCAGGGGGCGGAGCCTCCCGCCCTGTGTTCTCGTCAGAAGCTGAGTCGACCCTACACCGAGGTCACCGTGATGACCCTGCTCACCAGCATGGCCGACAAGGAGCTGGTCCACATGATTGCCTGGGCCAAGAAGGTGCCAGGTAGGGGGTGACGTGTAACACATGATAGGCAAAGATGGATGGGGTCCCATTACGTGACTCAGAGCAGATTGTGGTTGGTCTTTGTGACGCACGCACACACACGGAGGACGGCTTAAGCTCTGTTTTGACGTGTCCTAGACTACGGCCTTGGCTAAACACCTGACTGCCTACGCAAGACACGTACGCACACACACACACACACACACACACACACACACACATTATAGCAGTGAGGGGTATGATTGCTGTCATCAACTTAAAAATAAATGTAGTTCGCTTTTAAGCAGCCTGTTAACCTCAAGGGGGTTAACACACACACACCACAGATTCACACACACACACAGATTCACACACACACACAGATTCACACACAAACGCACAAACACACACACACCTGCTAAGTGTACTTGGCCATTGCTCTTTGGCACACTGAGGAGCCTGAATGCACTGACAGCAATGTCGTAATTGTAGGGGTGTCGAAAATCAGGGGTCCAAAAACTGCATGTGGCTTGGATGGAATTATACATGAATTACAACAGCTGAGTGCTAGCGATAAGGCCCTTTGGCCTAACAGAGACATTACAGAGGGACCCATTCACCACAGTGTTTATTTGTCATGGCAAGATATGCCAAACACTTAACGTGTAACATCTGTCTTTAGCGTCATCCTGAAAGGTATATTTCTAGAGAGGTTGTTGCATTGTTTGACCACTGTGTGTGTGTGTGTGTGTCCTGGCAGGGTTCCAGGAGCTGTCTCTCCATGATCAGGTGCAGCTTCTAGAGAGTTCCTGGCTAGAGGTGCTCATGATCGGTCTCATCTGGAGGTCCATCCATTGTCCTGGCAAACTCATCTTTGCCCAGGACCTCATAATGGACAGGTGAACTACTGTAAACTTACAGTCACTCTCTCACACACACATAAAAGTAACACACGCATCATGTATAAATTATAAAAACACACACACACACACACATCTTATTCTACATGGAAATCGGGACATTGCCGTTTTCTATTTCACACCTGGTTAGTCTGCACCTCTCCAGAAGGCATTGTAACATCCAGCTCAATTATGCTGTTCTTCTGCTGCTGGAGACAAACAGGCTGTGTCACCTCTGAGGCTTCACATCTCCGTCATTACTGAGCCCAGATGGCAACCTGCAGAGATGTTTAATCAAATGCCAGACACTCAGGAGATAGACCAAGCGAGAGGGAGACTTGAGGGAGAACCAAAAAGAGACAGAGGTTTTGGGGGACGAGGGGAGGGGAGGGTCGGGGAGAGATGGATGGAGCGAGGGAGGCTATTTTGCAGGCACATCCTGTTCCTTCCATTTTTGTTCACAAGCTGAGTCACAACCTAAGATTCTTGAGGGAGTATTGAGAGAGAGAGAGAGAGAGAGAGAGAGAGGAGAGAGGAGAGGGAGAGAGAGAGAGAGAGAGAGGTAATCTTTCTGAAACTTGTGATGGTCCTATTTCATCTTAGATTGGTTATAAGTTGAGGAGTCTACCTGTTAATGGGTCTTTTGCCATTTGAAATCCTCAGACATGAAGCTGAAAGGAGAGGGCTTCTCTCTCTCACTCACACACACACTCACACACACTCTCTCACACACACACAACGTCCAGTTTCTTTACCTCTAGGCTCTTTCTCCCCAGCACCAAGTCAGACACTCTCTCCAGTAAGAGTGGGATGTGTCTGACCAGTAATACCGTATGTTTTCCTAATGTGTAACCTCATTTAAATGTGCCAAAAATGACTCCTGACCTGTCATGACACTCATGACCACTGGGGACGACGTAGCACCAGTCATGTCATGATCCCTTTAAGGGAGGGAGATGGAAAAAGGTTTTGTTTTGGAGTACAACGTGTGTGAACCCTAGTCTGGTCCTACCAGACTCGTACATTTCATTTGGCGCCCCCAGGTTGATGTCCCAGGGGGGGCGGGGGGGTCTTGCCCGGGGTGCCAAATGTGCTAGGACAGCCACTTCTGGGCAGATCCAATAGTTTTAAACTTCAACAGAGTACCCGCCCATGGAGAGAGCCCAGACTCTCTGTCCAAATGAAATGGACGAGAGTCTGGTAGGACCAGGCTTTGTGAACCCCCCACCTCTCCCCTTCTTTCTCCCCCAGGAGTGAGGGCGACTGTGTGGAGGGCATGGCGGAGATCTTTGACATGCTCCTGGCCACCGTGGCTCGCTTCCGCATGCTCAACCTCAAGTCAGAGGAGTTTGTCTGCCTCAAAGCAATCATCCTGCTCAACTCCGGTGAGTGCGTGTGTGTGTGTGTGTGTGTGTGTGTGTGTGTGTGTGTGTGTGTGTGTGTGTGTGTGTGTGCGTGTGTGTGTGTGTCTGAACTAGAGATAGGTTTGAACCATCCTCTTTGTCACTCTGTCAGAAACACCTCCATTAAGAGCTTTACCTAGTATGTCCGTCCGTGGGCACTCATCCTCATTGCTGGTAAACATTTAGACAAGCCATCTCAGAGGGCCACATTACTGTGCCGCCAATATCCCATAGCCGTCACCATGACAACTAAAAGAGAGAAGGAGAGAACCCCCTGCCGCCTCTACCTGAAACTCCGTAGCTATCTGAGATGTTTACCGGTAGGTACCGGCATTAGAAACCAGGTAATAGAAAACTCTCCCTTCTCCCTCTCTCTCTCTCTTTATCCCCTCTCCTCAGGTGCCTTCTCCTTCTGCTCTACCACGGTGGAGGCTCTGCACAACTGCCCCGCCGTGCAAAGCATGCTGGACAACATCACAGACGCCCTCATCCATCACATCAGCCAGTCGGGATGCTCGGCGCAGCAGCAGTCCAGGCGACAGGCCCAGCTTCTTCTCCTGCTCACCCACATTAGACACATGAGGTCCATACGCTCTTCCTGTCTGTACTACATGCTACCAATTGTGCCTCGTATCTCTACGACATGTGACATTGCACAAGACATCGGGATGTGCACTACTGAAAGGAGTGTATTTAATATGTGTACCACACACTGTAGTATACAGGTTCAGACTGGTGCTGAATCCACATAGCAGATAAATGAAGTAAAGAGAACACTACATTTGAAAGCGAGTAATGAAGCACAGCGCAAGTTCAGTCAGGCAAGACCGATCCCTGCACTTGGGCATACTCGGTTATGTACTACTCTCTCCCCCCGCTAAGAACGCTCTACAGTTCGATTAGCGTTCCAGTCTATCAATTAACACCGTCACATGATCCCGTGCCTTTAAATACGATCCTCTCCCTGTGTAGTTTGTCCATGCTATCAAGTGCGCGATTCCGTTGTGTTCGTGCTGGCTGGATCTTTCGTCGTTCTATGTCGCTGTTGCTTGCTGTTTTGGGGCGATGTCGGACTCGGCGCTGGACTTCTCGGCGCCCGGGTCGGGGTTCCCCGCTCCGGGAAGTCGCGTGTAGGCGTGCAGCTGCTCCCCCTGGCCTCCGCTGTGGCGGATTCGTCGCTGTTGGGCTTGGTCCCTTTCATGTCTTCGCGATTGTGGTCTCACGTGTGCGGGGCGGGTACAGTATTATAACCCTGTTCGTTCTGTTACTGCTGTTCTCACGTTTCCTCTGTACGATTATTGTCCGTGCTGTTTTCTGTCGCCGCCGATGGGGATGCGGAGCTCAAGTAGGCTGCTTAAGTAGCTATTCCCCTGGGTTTTTTTGGCTAGCAGCACGGCAGCTGGGCTAGCTTGCTCGTTGCACGATTTGCCGGGTTCGGCCCCTCCATGATTGATTTTACCGATGGTCGCATTTTTCTGTCAATGATCGCTTCGGCACACGCTGATTTGGCTTCCCCCCCCCTATGTCTGTCACTCAATTACGTTTTTGGGGCGTGTTTCAGTGGCAGTTGGTTGGTTACTACTGTTATAATTAGTAGAACAGGTAACCGGTCGGTATCCAGGCCCTTTTAGGAAAACGGTGCTACTACGCCGCCGTGCAGGTTGTGGTGTGCGCCCCTACCCAATTCGGGCGCCAGCGTACATGTCAGGCGTTCGTCCTTTACTGCTGCCGTCATCGATACTCTCGGTGTGCATTTGCAAATAACTGGTGGTGGTGGCAATGTTGTGTCGTGTAAACTGCTTCTTCTGTCTGCAGGCATCAATGCCCTCTCCGTTGTTGGTGAATACCAGGCTTTCCGGTGCATGCATAACACCATTCAAAGGGAATCGGTCTTCCAGCATCGCAGGTTGTCATAATACATTCAGGACAGCGTCCTCTAGCCTAGGCTGGCTATTGCGTATACAACCATTAGGCTTCACGTATTCATGTGGGGTTTCGGTCCGCGGCCTTGCAGGCCTTGCATTTCAGGACAGCGTCCTGTCTAGCCTAGCTGGCTATAGCGCACATACTATTAGGCACGTAATCAGGGCGTCGATCCTATAACGCATGTCACACATCATACATGGGGGCGTGGGTCCCTTGGCCTTTGCTGGCTATTGCACATTCAGGGCTTTGCTAGCCCCGGCCTTGACTGGCTATTGCACTTCAGGACAGCGTCCTCTAGCCTAGGCTGGCTATTGCGTACATACCCATTAGGCTATAGATTTACATGTGTTCATGTGGCCTTGCTGGCCTTGCATTTCAGGACAGCGTCCTGTCTAGCCTAGCTGGCTGTAGCGCACATACTATCAGGCACGTGATCAGGGCGTCGGTCCTATAACGCATGTCACACATCATACATGGGGGCGTGGGTCCCCTGGCCTTTGCTGGCTATTGCACATTCAGGGCTTTGCTAGCCCCGGCCTTTGACTGGCTATTGCACTTCAGGACAGCGTCCTCTAGCCTAGGCTGGCTATTGCGTACATACCCATTAGGCTATAGATTTACATGTGTTCATGGGGGTTTCTGTATGTGGCCTTGCTGGCCTTGCATTTCAGGACAGCGTCCTGTCTAGCCTAGCTGGCTATAGCGCACATTACCATCTGGCACGTAATAAGGACATCTATCCTCCATAGCTAACGCATTCAACACATCGTACATGGGGGCGTGGGTCCCTTGGCCTTTGCTGGCTATTGCACATTCAGGGCTTTGCTAGCCCCGGCCTTGACCGGCTATTGCACTTCAGGACAGCGTCCTCTAGCCTAGGTGGCTATTGCGTACATACCCATTAGGCTACACGTTGGCGTCGGTCCTCTGCCGGCGGGCTATCGCATTTCAGGGCGTCCGCCTTCTAGCCTTGGCTGGCTACTGCATACATCACTTGCATTGCTATCGTCTGGCTTCGTGGGTAGCTATAGGATCTGTCCGTGCCTTGCCATCTCCTGCATGATCCGGCCCGGGTATGTAGGTTATTGGTCATACTGTTATAGGCTACTATTGTACTTATTATGGTCGTACCGATTGGTGCTGAGCACCATTTCGGTCGTCATTTCCTTTTCTGTGTTTGTGTTGCGTATTCCTCAGCGTTTCATGGTTCCATCCTGTTGGTGAGTATGTTTTAATTGACTTTATTTGTAGCTACCACTTTTGGGGATTCTTCTTCGGTTGTTGGGCAGGCGCCCTTTGATCAGAAATTCCCTATGGGGTCTAAGCTCCAAACACTTGTAGTACATTTATCATTATGTAAATAAACATCACTTTACTCATCCAGGTCTCTCCTGATTGAAATGAAGCACAGCGCAAGTTCAGTCAGGCAAGACCGATCCCTGCACTCGGGCATACTCGGTTATGTACTACTCTCTCCCCCCGCTAAGAACGCTCTACAGTTCGATTAGCGTTCCAGTCTATCAATTAACACTGTCACATGATCCCGTGCCTTTAAATACGATCCTCTCCCTGTGTAGTTTGTCCATGCTATCAAGTGCGCGACCCTCCACCTCCCCGTCGCCACCCGGTTCCTCGTCTCTGCTCTTCGACTCGTTGGTAGTCGGCTGCGCCACCGCCACCAGTGTCTGGACTCTAAGCTCCAAACACTTGTAGTACATTTATCATTATGTAAATAAACATCACTTTACTCATCCAGGTCTCTCCTGATTGAATTGAAAGTGGTTGTATGGAAAAATTATGGGAAAGGGATATTAATAGTTTTTGTGTGGCAGGGAGAGTAAATACAGTCACTGATCATGCTCTTATGCTATTTCTACTCTCTGTAGCAACAAGGGCATGGAACACCTGTACAACATGAAGTGTAAAAACAAAGTTCCTCTCTACGACCTGCTTCTGGAGATGTTGGATGCGCACCGCTTACACTCCCCCGCCAAGGTGACCCAAACCTGGGCTCAGGCCGACGGAGAGCCCCCCCTCTACCTCCACAACCCTCACCTCCACTGGCAGCACGGGATCCACACAAGGTCAGGATGCCCAGCTCAGAGGCTCTGGGCCTGGGGTACTTCACTATGGCATCCCCCGCTCAGACCGCAGCACCCTCTTTTAAGGAGAGACAGAAATGGGCACATGAAGATTATAAACCCCATTGTAACTCAAAGGGGTAAGAAAATATGAAAAGAAGAGTGTGATTCATTCCATTGTGTAATTTAAGTGATTGCTTTGATAAATTATTCAGAAGTGTTGTATTTGATAATGTACCATAGTGGGACGTCAACGGCGTCAAGTTAGAGATCTCAGGTGGGAGGTAGCGGGTTCTTTTCCCATCTCACGCCCCCCCCCCAGTAAACTTTGAGATAGAAGACATGGCGTTATTCCTTCACAAAGGAGATATTCATTTATAACGTCAACAAACTCTAGCTTGCTCACCATTGACCACCAAAGACCACGGTCTATACTGTGACTTCATCACATGGTTTACCTACATGTGGCTTCAGTGTGTGTTTACTTCTCCCAGCAGTCCCACTTGATAGCCAGCAGCGAGTGTGCTCTTCTGCTGTGGGACTGTACAGTGAGCTCTGTACTCACAATGCCTTGACCAGAAGTGCACTTCTCACATTAGGGAGTTTTTGGGTGGTTTGTTTGCAATGTCGTATAGCTTTTAAATGACAACGCTGTGTTTAACTATGATGGAGGTTTGCTTGGTCCCATGGCATGACATTTGAATGATTTCACTTTATGAGGTTATTTAACATTATTATGAGTTCCCCTAGCCTGCCTTTGGTCCCCCAGTGGCTGAATTTCGGGAAAGAGAATTCAGATACAGTATTAGGGGACCACTAAGGCCTATATAAAAGCATCCAAAAACAGCAAGCCATGGGAACTTTAACTGACGTAGTGTGTGCTTCTTTCGATTATGAATCATTCATGTGTAATGTGTGTGTCATTTTGGTGGTCTGGTGTGAGGGGAATAATGTGGTGCCTTGTAAATATGCACACAGCATTGTGCCGGTATTAATTGTTTTCATTGTGCGTTTTACTTGTGAATATTCAGTATGCTTACTTCTCAATGGTATCTAATAACCGTGTGCCTTTTGTGTGTGTGCACAAGCGAGAGAGAGAGGGCGAGTATAGAACAGGTGGGGAAAAAAAATGTTAGTTATGTTTTGAATGTCGGTTCTTTGTGTTTTGGCTTGTAAGTAATTAAAGGGGCTGGTGGCTCTTCCCAATGTCTGTCTTATCTTTCATGTCTTTTTGGAGAGCAACTGAAGTTTTATTAATCGTACACTCACCACCAACACAATTACACTCATTGCATGCCAAAGAGCAGCCTTCTCTCTCCCAGATTTGTTCTAGACAGAGCAAAGAGTGTTAAGAAAATCATGATGAGTTGCTGCAAATGTAAATCAACATGTTCTATGTTCTGGATCCATAAGATTCCCATTAAGGCCTATTTAGTCTTGAAAGCCTTCCATGGGATTTGAACCCAAGAACCTTAACGCTCATGGTACATGTGCTTATCCACTGAGCCATCAGGGACACAAGGAAACATGAACTCGTTGACAATACATCCTTAAGG
>CAEFZP010001790.1:0-2500 GCA_903064625.1 Mallotus villosus
GTGTCCCAGGTGTGTATATATATATATAGTGATACAGGTGTAGTGTTCCAGGTGTGTATATATATATATAGTGATACAGGTGTATTGTTCCAGGTGTGTATATATATATATAGTGATACAGGTGCAGTGTTCCAGGTGTGTGTATGCGGTGCGTACCAGCCAGCAGGGCGCTCTGCTGCCGGGCCTGCTCCAGCAGCAGGACGTGCTGCAGCAGGGACGAGTGGCTGCCCGTGGCTGTTGGGGGGCTGGGGGGCCTCCGAGTCGTGGGGCGCCCCCTGGGGGAGGCACACGGGCAGGGAGGAGCTGCTGATGAACTTCCCCGTCAGAGCCCCGCCCTGGCGCATGGTCTGGATGGCCTGGAGCTCCGCCTCCTGCTGGGCGACAGCTTCTGGGGGGCCTGGGGCGGGGGGCGCAGAGGTGAGGTGGGGGGTTAGCCAGACCGCCTGTGTGGTCAGGTGGGTGTCTGGGAGGAGAAAGAGGCCTGGAGCGTGGTACTCACAGTGATGTGTGCGTTGGCCGGCAGGCCCAGGGAGATGTTGGGGAGGGAGGGGGAGGTGTACAGGCTCAGCGGGCTGGCCATCCCGTCTGCATTCAGAGTGTGATGGAGAGACCGGAGCTGCTGAACATGGAGGAGAGGACAGGGGAGGGGAGAGAGGAGGACAGGGGAGAGGACAGGGGAGGGGAGAGAGGAGGAAGAAGAAGACAGGGGACGGGAGGAGAGGAGGAGAGGAGAGAGGAGGAGAGAGGAGAGAAGAGAGAGGAGGGGAGAGAAAGGAGGGGAGGGGGAAAGGGGAGAGAGGAGGAGGAAGAGAGAGAGGAGGAGAGGAGGAGATAGGAGGAGAGAGAAGGAGAGAGAGAGAGGAGGAGAGAGGAGAAGAGGAGTAAGAGAGAGGAGGAGAGAGGAGAAGAGAGAGAGGAGAGAGGAGAAGGAGAAGAGAGAGAGGAGAGAGGAGGAGAGAGGAGGAGAGGAGAAGGCAGAGTTAGAACCTGCTGACGGCCGACGGAGCTTTTAACACGACGGTCCCAAAGCTGTCTGTCAGATGACGTGAGACTGAGGCAGGAGAAAACAGAGAGAGACAGTGACAGAGTGACTCGCTTGGAAGAGCGAGAGGGGCCGAGGCGGAGAGGGGAAAGAGCGGGAGCTAAATAAAGGCTGGGAGACGGGGGGGTTCCCAGAAAAGCCGTCCCTTCCGGCGCCTTCTCTCCTCTAGAGCATGCCCTCTTTAAGTCCATGTATATTTAATCATCCCTGACAACAGCTAAAGAGGCGGATGACATCATCTATACTCCCTCTCTGAGCTCTGTAGCTGTTCTATCTTTCCTTCTTGTTCTCAGCTTTGCGTCGTGAGTGACATCAGCGCTCACTCGACAGAATCCCCACTAGACAGAAACTCGCATCTCCCCCCGAACGCACGTCTGTAGCAGGCAGGGCTTCTTTATGTCCCGGTCTCTCTTTTCTCTCTGCCTCTCTACCTCTCTCTACCTTTCATTCTGCTTACCTCTACCTGTTCCTCTCTCTCACTCTCTCTACACTCTCTCTCTCTCTGCCTTTCCTTCCGCCTCTCTCCTTCTCTCTCCCTCACCTCTCCCTCCATCCACCTCTCCTTCTTTTCCCTCTCCTCCGCTCCCACCGTTCCTCGCTCCCTCTCCTCCTCTCCGCCTCTCTCTCTCCCCCCCTCTGCGCGCGTCCGTCTATTTGTCAACCCGGGGTCTGGCAGGACGAGGCCGCGATGGCGCCATAACGATCTTGGCGGGTCGCTGGGGGCGAGGCGGGGTGGAGGGGGGAGGAGTCACGGAGGGCTATTTCAGGAGCTCCTCCCAGCGGGCCAACGAGCCTCTTGTTATATCATCATCGCTCGGCTGTGAGAAAAGGAATCGCAGCCATCAAGTTGTTCTAGAGGCCAGGGAAATAACGTGTGTGGCAGAGGCTGCCTGGCAGAGGCTGCCTGGCAGAGGCTGGCCTCTCGGGGGGAGGGCCTCCTTCCGGAGGTGGCCAAGGCCAGGTGGGGCCAGGGGAGAGTCGGATGCGGGCCACGGATGCGGGCGGAGATGAACTTAGTGCGAACGAGAAAGGCTGCTTAAATAAGAGCCTTGCAAATTGCTTCTAACGCCGGTCATCAGTGTGTGTGTGTGTGTGTGTGTGTGTGTGTGTGTGTGTGTGTGTGTGTGTGTGGGTGTGCTATTCTCATTCAGCGCCTCTCTTTATCCTCTCTAGCTTTCTTTGTCTCCTCCAGCCCTCCTCCTCCTCCTCCTCTCT
Source organism: Mallotus villosus (assembly GCA_903064625.1). NCBI lineage: Eukaryota > Metazoa > Chordata > Actinopteri > Osmeriformes > Salangidae > Mallotus > Mallotus villosus. The sequence goes on from CAEFZP010001790.1 coordinate 2,258, forward strand.
CTCTCAAGGTAAAGACATTCTGCTTGATTGTTCAGAGTGGCTCGAACCTGCTCTCCACTCCTGGTCGTCTGAGTGTCTATTTCCATCCCTCCTTCACACGGCCGATGTTCTCAGAATCTACCGGAAACCAGACCGGACCTAGGGGAGCGTTCCGCCAGTGCTCCGGCCACTCCCGGACCCTCCTGCTGGAACCTTCTACCTGCGCTGCGGCCACACTCAGTCTCTGCGGGCTTGTGAGTCGGT
>CAEFZP010001790.1:7500-215822 GCA_903064625.1 Mallotus villosus
GGGCCTCCTCCGGACAGGAGCCCCAGCCTGGGGTCGGTGCGCAGGTCCACGGGGCCTCCGCCTCCGCCCGGCTCGCCGCCGCCGCCGCCTCCGCCCGCTACCGGGCTCTGCATCCCCGAGGGCAGGCTGGTCTTCACCTCCACTGCTGGGGGAGAGAGGGAGAGGGGAGGGGAGGGAGGGGGGAGAGAGGGAGGGGGGGAGGGGAGGGGAGGGAGGGGGGAGAGAGGGAGGGGGGGGAGGGGGAGAGGGAGGGAGGGAGGGGGGGGAGGAGGGGAGGGAGAACATTGTCATCTTTAGTTTTTTACTGGTATGAATGTGAAAGGAGAAGAAGTTGCGGAAGGTCTCTGGGCTTTAGGACAGCACAGAAGCTCAAGACCAGGCACCGACTGGCTGCACACGTGGACAGATCCCAGGTCAAGAGGTGCAGAGGGATTGCTTTGGACAGGACTGACATTTAGCTCACCGCTTGTCCGCCGGTCCCTGAGCCAGGAGGCCGTGAGGCCAGGTACGTGTTTAGATCTCACAGTGAGCTGCCCTCTGGGGTCACAGTGAGCTGCCCTCTGGGGTCACAGTGAGCTGCCCTCTGGGGTCACAGTGAGCTGCCCTCTGGGGTCACAGTGAGCTGCCCTCTGGGGTCACAGTCGGGAGCTAACAGGTATTCACAGCATCAGCAGGGAGTTCCAGAGACTCCTCATGCACCGGTCACCAGACTGACCCCTGTGACTGCCCCCCCCCGTCCCCCGTCCCGTGTCCAGGTCGTGGACCACAGCTCTCCGTGTGGATTATGCGACCGCTTCAGCTTGTTGGGAGTTGAGGTTGAATGGGACTCGTTATGTCCAGGCCTGAACATGTCCTGCTTCGCTGTCCTGTCTGAGAAATGATTTCTGACCCGTGAGGCGTTTAGTGTGGCACGCCTGCCACAGGAGGAGAGGAGCGGGGGCGGGGGGGAGCGGGGGCGGGGGTCTCCAAACACGGTTCTGCATCTGTCACGCTAAACCTCGCTCGGCCTCACGTCTTCCCTCTCGCACAGGGGAACACACAGAGCTGGTGCGAGCAGGTCCCCTTTACAAACGGCATGTGTAAAACTACGCGTTAAAGCCTAAACACGACCGCCCCATCATTAATTCATTGTTATTTGAGCCTATAACCCGATCTGTGGAGTCTGTCACAATAAAGTGACTTGCCGCTCCGCCGTGTGTGCGGCTCAATCTGCTCCCTGCCAGACGGTATTGAGCTATGTGGGAGTTGGCCAGCCCTCAGAGTACCTGTTGCTAAGAATAGCGCTGGTTGGCTATCGATACAGAGAGAGAGGGGAGACAGGCTGGGCCCTGGATAATCCGGGACGCGACGACAGGCGAGGGCCAGAGCCAGGTCATGGTCAGATTAGCTCCGTGAGGAGCCAAGATCTGCTCTGCTCTGGGGGTGACACGGTAAGCAGGGGAGGGCGTTCCAGGGGCGGGGTTCACAGGGAGCAGAGGGGAGGGGGCTTACGGTGTGGAGGGTCGACAGGGAGCAGAGGGGCTTAAGGTGTGGAAGGTGCAGCCAGAGAGATACTTCTTGGAAGCGGTTCCACTGTTTTCCCTCAGGCCCCCAAACCGCCTCGAACGCCATTCATCACAGCTGCCACTTTTTAAAAATATGTTTTTATAAATGTTGATTTTGAATAGCGTTTTCCCGTGGGCTCTGGCAGAGTTCCGGCCTGTCTCCCAGTCCGTTAGACTGTTCTGGAGAAGAGCCCTGATACAGGCCTGCCCCCCCCCCAGCCTCCACACTCTCAGGTGAGTGCTGAGTCAGGTGTCTGACAGATAACAAGCAGTGCTTTGAAGGGAGGCCCCCACCCCTGTGTCGAGATGGGAGACGGAGCGACGCGGGGAACAAACACCGCCGGCTCCTCTGTGTGCCGACGACCCTTCCTTTCAAAAGGGCCCGAGTCAGCGACAAACCAAGCTTCCGGAAAAAGAAAGAAAAACTGGAGCTGGAAAACACACGGGGGAACGTGTCGTCACAGACGTTTGGATGATTGCATGCACGCCCTTCCCATCTGAGATCCCGATCGCATGGTGCTCGCCTCGGCTCATCCTGCCGTAATTAGCCGCGCTCTTATCATGTGTTTCTATTAAGGGAGTTTACCAACAAGCCAATGATTCATTAGGCTCTGCAGGAGTCCTCTAAGTAAGCTATAAGCTTCGCTCCAATCAGATTACTATCTTTTATTGGCGCGCCAGCTAAGTTTAACCATGCCCGTCGCTTGACGTCACGACGGTTCGTTCTTAGATGCCTCGGCCAGAGTCTGACAGTGGGCAGCTTAACCCCCCCCACCCCCCTGGAGGGGCTGGGAGTAGGGGTGGTGGGGAGGGGAGGGGCGCTGTGAGTAGGGGTGGGTGGGAGGGGAGGGGCTGGGAGAGTAGGGGTGGTGGGAGGGGGAGGGGCGTGGGAGGGGAGTAGGGGTGGTGGGAGGGGAGGGGCTGTGAGTAGGGGTGGTGGGAGGGGAGGGGCTGGGAGTAGGGGTGGTGGGAGGGGAGGGGCTGTGAGTAGGGGGTGGTGGGAGGGGAGGGGCTGTGAGTAGGGGGTGGTAGGAGGGGAGGGGCTGAGAGTAGGGGTGGTGGGAGGGGAGGGGCTGGGAGTAGGGGTGGTGGGAGGGGCTGTGAGTAGGGGTGGTGGGAGGGGAGGAGCTGTGAGTAGGGGTGGTGGGAGGGGAGGAGCTGTGAGTAGGGGTGGTGGGAGGGGAGGGCTAGTGGCTTGGTGAGAGCAATTCTAACTGCATGCAAGAACCAGCTCAAATCCATCCGTCCTAGGGTGTATACCAAGGTGAGAGGGGGGGGACAGAATGGTGCTCTGGACAAGACTGACGTCACACCTCCTATCACTACCCTCAGAGCTCTATTGAAGTCAGCGTCGAAATATCTTTAGGTAGCTAGCTCCCGTCGCCGCCAGCTTGGAAACCCAATCTCTCTTTTTGCGTTTTTAAAGAGACATGGTTAATTATGGATGGGTTAACCTCCGCATGTCTGTCTGATTATACAGGTGTTGACAGGCTTGTGGCATTTCCAGTCGTCATGGCATCGGGAGAGTCTGTACCACCCGGCCTGTTAAGACACAGACAGTCCAGCGGCTGGTAAACTGCAGAGGGTTCAGCCCAGGTTCAGCCGTCTGCTTCAGACGCAGCCGAGCAGACAGAACCAAAACACGAGGACAAGTGGGAGGAGGAGAGAGATTCCACAGCCTATTTATACGCCGGTCGGTAACGAGAGGTTGGACCTGCGATGCAGGCTCGGACGTGGCCACGCCCAACATGCTAGCATGCTGGGAGGAGACGTGCTGGAGGGTTAGGGTTAGGGCTCGGGAGGCCAGGAGCCCCGGGGTCGGGGAAGAGGCTCGGAGACGGAGGGAGGAGTGAGGGTGGAGCGCGATGACGAGTCACACAGAACTGACTGCTGCCGCCACGGAGGGAGGTTTGTATCGTTGGTGTGCTTACACACACACACACACCCACACACCTACAAACACACACGCAAATAAAAAAAACAAATGCATTTTTCTGCCAACCCGATCAACACTCGTGAATATAAAAAGATCCTGACTTCCAAACTCCACTTGAGCTGAGAGGTAGAGAACAGGAAGAGAAGAGGAAGAGAACAGGAAGAGAACAGGTAGAGAACAGGAAGAGAACAGGAAGAGAACAGGTAGAGAACAGGAAGAGAACAGGTAGAGAACAGGTAGAGAACAGGAAGAGAACAGGTAGAGAACAGGAAGAGAACAGGAAGAGAGGGGAGTTTGACTTGAGCGTTCACAACCTCGGGAGATGAGAATAGAGGCGAGGAGAGTACTTCCTCATTAAACATGAACGAGGGTGTTGCGTAACACCTGAGCAGGGTTTCTAGGCAGAAACGGGAGAGGGGGGAGGGAGGGGGGGGGGCAGGGGGGGGAGATCTGTGGATAAGAGGGCCGGACTTCTCGGCCTAATCAATGAGAGGCCAGCCGTCCTGGGGAGGGAGCCAGGGAACGGCGGAGCGTTCAAATATACTCATCAGATTACATCTCACTCACCCCACGGATTACGGTAATCTCACGGAACAGAAGGACTATAAATAGTCCTATAAATAATCACTGCCCACCACCACCCCGACACCCAACCAACCGCCCTCTCCCTGTCGGTCTGTCTACGCCCACTGCACGAAAGGTGTGTGTTTAAGAGAGAGTGAGAGAGAGATACAGATAGATTAGTAGAGGTTTAGGGTCTGTAATGTGTCAGTAGCATTACAGAGTTGCTGCAATGCCGTTTGAAAAGCATACAACTAAGGCTTTACAAGGTTGTAAGCTAAGACAGAGAGAGGAGAGAGAGAGAGAGAGAGAGACATACAGAGAGAGGCAGACTGACAAACAGAGATAGAGAGCGAGAGAGAGAGAGAGAGAGAGAGAGAGAGAGAGAGAGAGAGAGAGAGAGGCAGACATAGAGATTTAGAGACAGACAGAGAGACAGTCAGAGAGACAGTCAGACAGACAGACAGTCAGAGAGACAGACAGTCAGACAGACAGTCAGACAGTGAGTGAGGTGCTGAGCTACTCTCCCTCAGCCTTCATGTTGACAACCAGAGTTTTTCACCAATTAAGACAAAACCCCTCCACCTCCCAGGGGTTGGTCTGTCTCACACACTCCATTGGCAGCTATAAGACGCCTAATTACACACACCACTCTGCCTCTCTCTCCCTCCCTCTCTCTTTTCTCTTCTCTTCCTCTGAGCGACATTCGAAAAGCCCTCCACTTCAAGGCTCCAGTCCATGATCCATCCTAGCACACCCACTTACTATGCAGCTGTACGTCGGCCCTGCGTTCAGAGTGGCCCTCGCGGTGCGCGCTACTGTCACCCGCCAAGGAGGGAAGGAACGGCTTCTTCTCTCATCCGAGGGGAGGGAGGGAGAGAGAGAGAGAGGAGATGAGATGGAGAGAGGTTCGAGATGGAGAGAGAGAGAGAGAGAGGAGAGTGAGAGAGTGTCGAGAGAGAGGAGAGAGAGAGGCGTGAGAGAGAGAGGAGAGAGAGAGAGAGGAGAGAGAGAGAGAGAGGAGGAGAGGAGAGGGAGAGAGGGAGGGAGAGAGAGGAGAGGGAGGGAGAGAGGAGAGGAGAGAGAAGAAGCTGACTGCTATTCTGTGGCGCTCCACCATGACAGGTGCGTGTCGCCAGGCAACAGTGGGAGGAGTCGGCTGAATCATACACAGAATTTAAGACACTGGATGCAAGGATGGAGAGAGGAAGGGAAGAAGAGGGAAAGGAGAGGGGAGAGGGGAGAGAGGGGAGAGGGGAGAGGGGGAGAGGGGAGAGGGGAGAGGGGAGAGGGGAGAGGGAGAGGGGAGAGGGGAGGAGAGGGGAGAGGGGAGAGGGGAGAGAGAGGGGAGAGGGGAGAGGGGACGAGGGGAGAGGGAGAGGAGGGGAAGGGAGAGGAGAGGGGGAGAGAGGGAGAGGGGAGAGGGGAGGGGAGAGGGGAGAGGGAGGGGGAGGGAGAGGGGAGAGGGGAGAGGGAGAGGGGGAGAGGGAGAGGGGAGGGGGGAGAGGGGAGAGGGGAGAGGGGATGAGAGGGGAGAGGGGAGAGGGGAGAGGGGAGGAGAGGGGAGAGGGGAGAGGGGGAGAGGGGAGAGGGGAGAGGGGAGAGGGGAGAGGGGAGAGGGGAGAGGGGAGAGGGGAGAGGGGAGAGGGGAGAGGGGAGAGGGGGAAGGAGAGGGGAGGGGAGAGGAGAGGGGAGAGGGGAGGAGAGGGGAGGGGAGAGGAGAGGGGAGAGGGGAGAGAGTGGGGAGAGCTGGGGAGAGCAGGGGGGATAGTGTTGGGGGAAAATTTCTGTCTGATCTGAACTAATCAGACTAATAAGGCCAGAATAGGAAGGATGGTAGAGAGAGTCTCATAGGCAAGGGCCAGAAGGAGGAGAGGGCTGTGAGGGAGAGAGAAGGAGAGAGACATCTGGGCTTCATCTCTCTCTCCAGTGTGAGGGAGAGAGAGAGAGAGAGAGAGAGAGACATCTGTGCTTCATCTCTCTCTCCAGTGTGAGGGAGAAGAGAGAGAGAGAGAGAGAGAGAGATATCTGGGCTTCATCTCTCTCTCCAGTGTGAGGGAGAGAGAGAGAGAGAGGGGAGAGAGACATCTGGGCTTCATCTCTCTCTCCAGTGTGAGGGAGAGAGAGAGAGAGAGGGAGAGAGACATCTGGGCTTCATCTCTCTCTCCAGTCTTTCTCGGGCTGTGTCGCCGCTTCCATCGATCCAGAGAAACTGAATAAACACATCGACAGGCTTTTGTCGTCTTCTACGATTAACCCTTTTGACGTTTGGGGTATTTTTCAGAGGTGGGCACAGATGGCCCTCTCTCTCTCTCTCTCTCTCTCTCTCTGTCAGTCTGCCTCTCTCTCTCTCTCTCTCTCTCTCTCTCTCTCTCTCTCTGTCTCTCTGTCAGTCTGCCTCTCTCTCTCTCTCTCTCTCTCTCTCTGTCTCTCTGTCTCTCTGTCAGTCTGCTCTCTCTCTCTCTCTCTCTCTCTCTCTCTGCCTCTCTCTCTCTCTCTCTCTCTGTGTATCTCTGTCAGTCTGCCTCTCTCTCTCTCTCTCTATCCCCCCATTTCTCTTCCTTTCTTTGTTTCTGTCTCTCTCTCTCCCACCAGAGCTTCGGCTCTCGCACAGCGACGGAGCACAGACTCTGCCTGTGAAAAAAAGGGGATATAAATACCCCAAGATTAATAATGCACTAGGGGGTGGGGGGGGGATGGGAGGGGGATGGGAGGGGGAGGGGAGTGCACACTGCGCTTTAAAAAAAACCCTGCGCGCTTCTATTTCTGGGTGTTTCCACATGTTTGGGTCCGGGGGGGCTCCGGGCCAGTGTTCTGCCCCTCCTCCCTGCGGCTTCTCCTCCTCACCCCCTCCATCCATCCCCTCAAGCCATCCATCACCCCTCCAAGGTCAGGGGACGGTCACTGATGGACAGGCTCCACCGAGGGAGGGGAACAGCCAGACAGACCGTCACGCAGTAGCAGGAAGGACTTCCCCAAGTCCAAACACACGGTGGACGTCGAGCCATTGATCCGAGGCCACTTCCATAAGCAGCCCAGCAAAGGTGCTGCAGTGGAACCTTCTAGAGGGATGACTACAGAGAAAGGCCCATGGATTCCAGGAAAGGTCCGGAGTCTCGGAGGATTTGGACGAGTCTGGGAGAGCTTAAGGAGCTTGTGGGGGATCTGGTCTTCACAGGGTCTGTCTGGTGATGGTCTGAAGTCTAGTCTGGTGATACTATAGCGTTTGTGTGTGTGTGTGTGTGTGCATGTGTGTGCGTGGCAGGCTTCCAGCAAAGTAGCACCTAGTGAGTTGGGAGGCTTTGGGCGGCTGAAGGACATCCATTACTTAACCCCCCCCACCCACCCACCCACACCCACCCACCCACACCCACCCACACACACACACACACACACCCACACGACACACACCCACTCCTTTGTAGACAGAGTCGTTACGGAAGGTCTAACACTGCCATACTGTGTCAGGCCGCCGAAAAGAAAACTCAACCCGCAAAGAAGTGGACTGGAAAAGGTCTCCTGCCATGACGTCATCACACGTGATGCCCTCCAATCAATAAACACCAGCCGTCACAAAATGGCCACCTATTCCACACACACACACACTAGCAGCACACACACTCGCAGCCAGCTGAATCCTTTCAGCGAGGAGAGCGGTCTGGGTTTGGTCTCTGAACAACAGCCATCTATTAGTTGACTTTTACAGCTCTCCTCCGCCCTCCCCTTCTCAAAGGCTGTTTTGCACGGAGCGCGGCTTACGTCACGGTTATTTTCTTTAGCAACGCTACACCAGCCAGGATTTGGAGAGACGGGAGAGATGGGGGGGGGGAGGGAGAGAGAGAGAGAGAGGAGAGAGAGAGAGAGGAGAGAGAGAGAGAGAGAGAGAGAGAGAGAGAGAAGGAGAGTAAGAGAGAGAGAAGGAGAGGGAAAGAGGGAGGGAGGGGAGGAGAGAGAGAGAGAAAGAGGGGAAAAGCATGAATATCGCTTTCCAGAAATAGCACAAAGCAATGTGCGTTAGGCTGCCCTGTCAGATCGACTCTGTCCTCTGCTGGTTAGCTGAACACAGAGGGATGGAGGGAGAGAGAGAGGGGGAGAGAGAGGAGGGAGGGAGGGGGGGGAGAGAGAGACAGAATAAGAGTATGAGACAAGAAGATATAAATACAGAGAGACAAAGATGCTCTGTTTTACGAAAATAATTCAAATCAGATTTTCAAAAAGGGGTCAAAGACAAAAGGAGGGAGCAGAGAGACAAAGAGAGAAAAGGTGAGAGAGAGAGAGAGAGGGAGGGAGAGAGAACAAAAGAGAGAGAGGGAGAGAGAAAGAGAGAGGGGGAGAGAACAAAAAAGAGAGAGAGAGAGAAAGAGAGGGAGAGGGCACAAGAAAGAGAGAGAGAGAGAGAGAGAGAGAGAGAGAGAGGGGAGAGAGAGAGGGAGAGCAGAAGAGAGAGAGGGAGAGAACGAAAAAGAGAGAGAGAGAGAAAGAGAGAGGGAGAGGGGCAAAAGAGAGAACGAAAAAGAGAGAGAGAGAGAGGGTTGAGGAATGAGAGCACAGAGGAAGATGCTCATTTCCCTCCCATGGAGCAGTGGTATGGGGCGGTCGACTGCTAGGGGCTGCAGAGCTGTGACGCTACTAAGAGTTGGCTTTGTAAATATCCTGGGTGGGTTTTAGAGGCCAGGGACCCCCAGTCCTGGCCAACCTCCAACAGCCTCTCGTAGCCTCCAGCAGCCTCTAGTAACCTCGAACTGTCCCCAACTGCCCCCAGCAGCCTCTAGTAGCCTCGAACTGCCCCCCAGCAGCCTCTAGTAGCCTCTACCACCTTCCAAAAGTCTCCAACAGCATCTAGAAGCCTCTAGCAGCATCTAACAACCTCCAACAGCCTCCAGTAGCCTCTAGCAGGGCTCCATGGGCCCAGCTGTGGGAAAAGAGCGCCAGCAACACTTTCGCCATAGGTCGTCTGAAACGTGAACTGCACCTGGCGTCTGGTGCCCGTGATGAAGCCGCAGCCTCTCATGCGTCCCAGAACTCTGTTTCCCAGAACCCTCAGCTCTTCTCCCGACAGCCCGTCTGTCCTCGTGCACGTAACGGCCCGTCGCCAGGAAGTGAACAGAGCTAGCGGTGCAGGGAAACGTTCTCTATGCGGTGAGTCTCTTGAGGAACACTCTGAGGAACCCTAAAGAACCATCCGAGGAACCCTCTGAGGAACCCTGAGGAACCCTCTGAGGAACCCTGAGGAACCCTCTGAGGAACCCTGAGGAACCCTCTGAGGAACCCTCTGAGGAACCCTGAGGAACCCTCTGAGGAACCCTCTGAGGAACCCTGAGGAACCCTCTGAGGAACCCTCTGAGGAACCCTGAGGAACCCTCTGAGGAACCCTGAGGAGTACCACAGCCACACGCTCAGCTGAAACACTGCAGCCAGAGAGAAGTCGCTCGTTTCTCCTCACGCATGCTCTTCGAAAGCAACAGGTTGATTGGATCACGGGTCGTAGATTAGATCAGACTGTATTCATTCCTCATGAAGGGAAATTCACATGTCACAGCAGCCCCCAATTCAACAGTACTTCAAAACCATCAATATAAAAATAATTATAATCATTTAAAAAATCATACACAAGAGTATACACAGTATTAATACTTTTCATGACAAGTATCAACCAGAATCCATTACGATGCCACTTTGAGCAAAAGGGTTTGAGTTCAAGGTGCAGAACAGTCCTTTGGCACACAGCCAGAAGCGTTTGAGAGGTGGGACAGTGACACCGCCCAGTCATGCTAACACTTTCTCTTTCCCAGACTAATATTTAGGCAGCTGAAAGCTACGGCGCTAGCCGCGAACACAGTATCATTCAGACGTAGGAATCCTTCCGTCACACGCCCTGTCTCTGGAGAGAGAGAACCCGCTTCTGAACTGGGGTTAGGGGCGATCTCCCCGTCTGAAGGCGAGGAGGAAGTGAAAAAGTCCCAAAACCCAAATCCATGAACGTACAGCGTCAACACTGGGACGATGAAATGTCATGGCTGAGGGGCCTGACCAGAGAGGCTGCTGCTGTTTACACGTGCTATAAATGTTCCAGCATTGACGTCAAACGCTCGCATGGGGAGGAATGTTGTTTTGTGGGTAAACCTCGATGTGTGGTGCCGAATTCATTTGCGAGCGGAGGAGCCGGGGCCGGAGGGGGCTGTTGAATATAGCCCAGTTGAAATAGATCCACCCCCACCAGCCCCACCAGCCCCACCAGCCCCCCCCCATGCCTAAATGAACTCCCGAAAAAACAACACAGGCATTTTGGTAGTGACGCACGTGATTATTTGCTCGTAATGCGAAGGTCTCTTTGAGAGAGTGCAGCTGTGCCCAGTGGGAGAGACAGCAGACAGCAACCTTCAGAGAGAGAGGAGGAGGAGCTCGGGTCCCTTTACGGAGAACAAGCTCCTCCGACGGGGTGTCACCCCACCGAAAGGGCGCGCGGAGACCTTTTCGGAGGGAAACCCAGAAATACCACGCGCTGCTCCGGTGTTGCGGCTTTGAAGGATGCGCTAGCAGACGCGCTGCGGTGGGACCGCTGTTGCCGTGTTCCGACGAGGACCCTGAGAAGGGCAGTTGAAGGACACGCCATTCGTCACTGTCCCCCCCCTCACTCGCCCCCCCTCCATCCCCCGTCCCCCGTCCCCCATTCCCCTCTGAACCCATCTTATACCGGGGGTATTAAATAGCAGAGAAGCCCTGTGATGAAGACTCTGCTCTGGGGTTGATTCAGCAGCCTGTGATGAAGACTCTGCTCTGGGGCTGATTTAGCAGCCTGTGATGAAGACTCTGCTCTGGGGTTGATTTAGCAGCCTGTGATGAAGACTCTGCTCTGGGGCTGATTTAGCAGCCTGTGATGAAGACTCTGCTCTGGGGTTGATTTAGCAGCCTGTGATGAAGACTCTGCTCTGGGGCTGATTTAGCAGCCTGTGATGAAGACTCTGCTCTGGGGTTGATTTAGCAGCCTGTGATGAAGACTCTACTCTGGGGTTGATTTAGCAGCCTGTGATGAAGACTCTGCTCTGGGGTTGATTTAGCAGCCTGTGATGAAGACTCTGCTCTGGGGCTGATTTAGCAGTCTGTGATGAAGACTCTGCTCTGGGGTTGATTTAGCAGTCTGTGATGAAGACTCTGCTCTGGGGTTGATTTAGCAGCCTGTGATGAAGACTCTGCTCTGGGGTTGATTTAGCAGCCTGTGGCCTCGGTGACACTCAGCCACAACACTGGGGCTCGCCGCCAGCTCTGGTTACATGTTCTTGCCCGTACACACGGTCCCTCGCACACACACACACACACACTCGCACACACACACAGACAGACACACAACACACTCGTAAACACATACAGTACACTCTCACACACACACACACGCACACACACAGACATACACAGACATACACACATCCAAAATATGCACCCAGTTCAACAAAGCCGCCCAAAAAGGGTGTGTATCCTCTCAGTGTGTGTGGATGGTGTTCATTTCTGATTTGGATTCTAGTTCCCGGCCCCTCTCAATGAGCCCCTAGTAAACAGTAACACACACGCCCACAGACTGGGGCCAACACTTATACAGGCCTATTCTCTGTTGGATTTCTAATTTTACCCGTTGCCCTTTAAACCAGCTACTGTAGCAGAAGCCTGACCTTGGGAGAGATGGCAGGGGGTATACAACTCCACATGGACCTCTTCTTTCCCAGAGGGTGTGTGTGTGTGACTGTGTGTGTGTGTCTGATAGTGTGTGTGTGTGTCTGAGAGTGTCTGTGTGTGTGTGTGTGTGTGTGTGTGTGTCTGTCTGTGTGTGCGTGTGTCCCTTGTGCGTGTGTGCCGTTTTAGCTCGAAGACAGTTTCAGCACAAATGCATGAATCAATATTCCCAGAGCAGACCCAGAGCCTGGGCCCGGAGGAGTTCCCTGGCCCACCGAGGGGCCTGGAGGGCAGGCTGGGCTGCTGGGGAACCTGGGTCTGGGTCTGGGGGAAGGAAGATGCTGTCTGGAGGCTCACGACCAGACAGTATGTGGGCCAGCAGCGAGCAGTCCCACTGGCCCGCCTGAAAATACAACAGCTTAGCAGAAGTGTCACGGAAGTTGAAATGCCAGCCACATCTGAGGTATAACCTGGGCTGTAGGAGATACAGTCCTCACACACACACACACACACACACACACACTCACACACACCCCCAGAGACAGAGCGACGATCCTCCACACGACGTCAACATGAACTTTACCATCCTCACATGACCGCTTCAGGTGTCGTGTTGCCCAGTCTCTAAATAACCCCCTGGCCCCCGTCACCCCGCTCCTCTAATAGCCAGCTTCCTCTCCTAATAGCAGGGCAGGAGGAGACAGAGAGGCAGCCTCCACGAGGGCACTGTTATTGTGGCCGTGGAGACGAGCGAAGGAGGCAGTGCCGAGATACAGACAGGCACCCCTGGCTCTGACACATAGCTGTGACGGCGTAGTGAGTCCGGAGCAGGGAAGAGCTGTCGAAGACCACACGCACACACACACACACACACACACAAGTGTGTACACACACACACACACTCATTCCAGACATGGAGCTAGTAAACAGGCGTTACATGCCAGAGTGCTCATTATAGCCCAGGAACGTCCGAGGGGGGAGGAGAGGTACGGGAGGGAGGGGGGGGATCTCACAACTATGGGTGGCGGTCCGGGGGGGGACAAGGCTATATTTAAATGGGTCTTAATTTAGCAGCCTCCGGGAGGAAAACAAACTTAGTTAGTGCTCATATAATACCCCTGAATGTTCCCTTTCACCTGGACGTAACTGCCGGGGGCCAAAGGTGCTCCGCTCCAGGGAGTAACAGACTCTTCGCTAACTCAACCCACTCTGGACGGCCCTGTCCGTCCACTGAATATAGCCCCCCTGTCTGCCAGCGCCGTCCTGGTACACCGTCATCGTGGGCACGGCCCGGGGGGTCGCCCGGGGTCAACGCTCCTCTTAGGATGGCTCAGCTACTTCCTGCTAGCGTACCGATGCTGTCGATGCCGTGGGAATGGGACGTGAGGCCCGCTCAACCTTCCAGGGCGCGGTCTTGAGCAGGGAGACATGTGGACAGGGGCACGGGGGGCCGACAGAGCCACCCCGAGATAGTGACCGGGGGCACGGGGGCCGACAGAGCCACCCCGAGATAGTGACCGGGGGCACGGGGGGCCGACAGAGCCACCCCGAGATAGTGACCGGGGGCACGGGGGGCCGACAGAGCCACCCCGAGATAGTGACCGGGGGCACGGGGGGCCGACAGAGCCACCCCGAGATAGTGACCGGGGGCACGGGGGGCCGACAGAGCCACCCCGAGATAGTGACCGGGGGCACGGGGGCCGACAGAGCCACCCCGAGATAGTGACCGGGGGCACGGGGGCCGACAGAGCCACCCCGAGATAGTGACCGGGGGCACGGGGGCCGACAGAGCCACCCCGAGATAGTGACCGGGGGCAGAGAGGGGAAGGGGGGGCTGCGCCGTGGAGCTCACGTGTCTCATGTGTTTCTGGAGAGACGACGCTGAGGAAACCGTGGCCAATCAGGACCTCTGTCTGGGCGATGGAGTCGATGATGACCTTCTCTCACCCCTGCCCTCCCGCCACCCTCGACGACTGCTGACGTCACGGCAGCATCGTCCCGAGGGGCGGACCGAATCGATGTTGGACCTCGTCACCGGAGGGGGGTGGACATGCGACCTGCCCACGAGCTGGTAGGTGGGGGAGGGGGAGGGGAGGGAGGGAGAGGGGGGGGGGCTGATGATCTGCAGCATCGTGTCATGTGCCACCGGACCGTTTCATCCCGTTATCTGGGATCGCGGCGCTGTGAAGCCTCACGCCGCAGAGCGAGGAATTCTAATCACGTCGGCGTCTCGTCCCAATCCAGTCATGTTTCAGACAGATGGGGTGCCCGACTCTCCCCCTCCCCCCCATCCCGTCCCACTCCCTTTACCTTCTATCCCCTCGCTCCGAGAGCACGTCTATCGCCATGGATTCAGCATCAGCCGATGTGTGTGTGTGGCGCGATGTGACTTATGTAACGTCGCGTTAGGTAACGATGGTCGATAAGTGCACACAGGCATCAGCAGACCTGCTGTGCCCCCCTGCTCCGCCCCTTCCTGCTCCGCCCCTTCCTGCTCAGCCACTTCCTGCTCTGCCACTTCCTGCTCCGCCCCTTCCTGTTCCCGTTCATCAGACCAGGGTGGGACAGCCAGAGCCCACCTGGGAGAGGGGATCCTTCCAAAGAACCGAAAAAAAAATGGTACCATGGTCGGACGAACAAAAACACCGGGCGCCGAGACGGCATCGTCGCCGGCGTGCCACCGTTTTTTTCTCCCGGTAAACCTCAAAGCTGCTCAGGGAGACTCTATTGACCACCGGGCTGCTCCGACCAAACACCGGACGAGCCTCTTCGTGTCCGCCAGGATAACCACTTTATCCGGCTCAGCCTTCGGCGAAAACAAACACGGGCGACAAAGGCAGATGTCAGCACGCCTGTAATGGCCCCGTGTTAAAAGGTACAGAGGGGCCCGTCGCACGTCCGCGCTTATGTAACGTCCGCCGGCTCCCGTCGCCAGGGGCCCGGACCCAACGCCGTCCGCAGGGGCCCACCGGACCGCGGCGTCATCCCACATCTATCCCACGGAGCGGTGGTGTCTAATTCCCGCTGGGTCTCCCGTGTCCTGTGGCGGAGCTTTCTAGAAACCCGCCACACGCTGCTTGTCACGTGTCCGGGGCGCCGTGCTGGGATGTGGGCGGGAACGCCGCGTCTGACGATACGGGCTCCAAACGAGGGGAACGGGGGGGGGGTGCCTGTCGTTCAAAGGCTGCTTAAGGATGAAAGGAAAGCTGGATTTCTAGAAGCAGGTTTCCGTGGACGACTCTGAAACAGAGTTGGGCTGTGTGGTGCGCTTGGCTCAAACCAAACAGGCCCGCCTCCGCTGCCGTGACCCCCGCACAGCCAGAGAGCTGCACTGCAGAGGGAGGAAGCCATGTGTTTGAACAGGTGTCAGGTAAACATGGGGAGGAACATACTGTGTGCAGGGGGAGAGGGGGAGAGGGGGGAGAGAGGGGGAGGTGAGAACCATCCACATGCTGCTCTCTTCTATGGGGAGTCTGTCTGATCAGTTTGTGTCTGTATGTGTCTGTAAGTGTCTGTTGTGTGTGTGTGTGTGTGTGTGTGTGTGTTTGTGTGTGTGTTGTGTGTGTGTGTGTGTTTCTGTGTGTCTGTATGTGTGTGTGTGTGTCTGTTTCTGTGTGTCTGTATGTGTGTGTGTGTGTTTGTGCGTGTGCGGTGATGATAAGCCCAGATGAGCAGTGCATTGACTTGTGTGTTTATACCACCCACACACCACACACACACCACACCACACACACCACAAGCACTAAGTGGAATAAGCCAGCCCAAACCCAATGACGTTCAAGGCTGCTTTAAGCTGTTGTCACTGATCCTGCTGTCCTATAGACTGAAGAGAAATACAGAAGGTGACCAAAATACAACTAATTAAACACATGTTTTCAAAATCTTTAAAAAATACAGATACGATTCTATAGCGCTTCAAGAGGTTTCCCTATGTTCCTGAATCTCTACACCCAAAAGCACAGTACGCATGGAGCCCCCTGGTTCACACAGAACTTCCAGAGTCTCGCTGTCTAAACAGACAGAGCACATTCAAGCAACAGCAACACAAGACCTGTCAAACGTAGCGAAACAGAATGAACCATGTTACACAAGCATAAAGGTACATCAGGATTCCAAGTCAAATGTTGACATCATCGACCAATACCAGGCTTGGCTGATTGGATACAAGCCCAACACAACAGAAAGTCAATAAAGCCCAATTTTTCCGCGATAACAATTTCCATTTGTCACTCCTTTAAAAAAAAAGGAACCCCAAACCCTACAGAGAAACGCCTCACGGTGCATTCCGGAAGCCATCGAGTCCCCCCCCCGTCCACTCCTGTCCAGCCCAGCCTAATCCATCTCCCCCTCCCGAGAGAGACTCTGCTCTGGGCACAGCGGCTCTGGAGGTCCGGGGTCTGAGCATGCAGAAGCTGAGCTCCCCGCTACAAACACCTACCTCTCCCTCTCCCTCCCACACCTCCACCCTGCCACCCCCACCCGCCCCTCCTCCCCTCCCCCAGCGGTACGTACCGGCGTCGGGCACGGCGGAGCCCCTGCCCTGGGTGAGTAGCTCCAGGGGCCGCTCTCTGCCCGAGAGCCCCTGCGTCGGAGGAGAAACAGGATTCCGTCTCGTAGATGGTCTGCAACATGGCGGACAGACCCGGCACGGTGGGCTGCAAGAGCATGCCCAGACCTGGGAATCGTAGTCCTCTCAACACCGGACCTGGGAGTCGTAGTCCTCTCAACACCCCCCCCCCGGCAGCGTACAAACACTCCGGGCGCGAACCTCGCCGCGCCGCGGGCGGGAGAAGAAGAAAAGTAGAGCCGCGAGAGAAGTTCTGAGACGAGCGGGCGAAACGTGGAGCGTCTCCAAGTGA
Source organism: Mallotus villosus (assembly GCA_903064625.1). Taxonomy (NCBI): domain Eukaryota; kingdom Metazoa; phylum Chordata; class Actinopteri; order Osmeriformes; family Salangidae; genus Mallotus; species Mallotus villosus. The sequence goes on from CAEFZP010001790.1 coordinate 24,066, forward strand.
CAGAGAAAGGATGATTAGACGGGGGTGGGGGTGGTGTGGGGGGGTTGGAGCCAAGCAGAGAAGTCTCGCTCAGCGCTTCAAAGGCGACTCCAGAAGTTCTCCTCTGACGAGACGTAAATAGACGAAGGAGGACGCCCCCCGAGGTTCCATGGTTCTAAAATTAGAACTTGTAAAAAATAAAAATAAAAAAAGGAGAGAAAACCGAATCAACAAATACCCTGCAATGTCTCCAGGAGAACAAGGACGAGTATTCCTCCCCGAAGCCGGAGCACCCGGAGCCACAGAGCCGGCCAGACCGCGCTGAAATCTCCCAGGGCACGCGAGAGGAGGGTAAACATCCACACAGACACGCTCTCCGCCCGCCCTCCCTCCCTCTCGGCACGGCAGGGGGACAAGCCGACTCGCCGGGGAACACAAAACAACGGCGGTCAAAGTGGGATCCTCGTCCGACTCTCCGCGTCCAGAAGTCTTCGGGCCGAGCGTGTGTGTGGTGTGTGTGTGTGTGTGTGTGGGTGGGTGTGCTTGCGCGCGTGTCAGAGCCGACACAGTGAACACAGACTGCTCCGTGTCTGGTCGTCACTGCGTTGGCGAGAAGCTCCGAGCGCTGAGAGAGAGATCAGCGCATGGTGAGAGGAGGAGTGAGAGTGAGAGAGAGAGAGAGAGAGAGAGAGAGAGAGAGAGAGAGAGAGAAAGAGAGGGAGGGGTAGGGAGCGAGCGAGCGAGGGAGGGAGGGAGCTGAAAGTAGATCACTAGGAGCTTGTAGAGATAGTACAGGCTGGCCAGTGGGGAGGTTGTGTTGTCGACTGACAGTGTTGAATGTCGGTCTCCTTCTCCTCCTCTTCTTACCGCAGCAGCTCTGCGTTCACGTTCCTCCTCCCTGCCAGCCTTTCCTTCTCACCGAGACGGAGAAAAGCCGGCAAGAGCCTCGTCGGAAGTCTCTCCTCTCCGGCGGAACAGACGGCACACGGAAAAGGAGGACTGAGCCCGATCCCTTTCTCCCTGCCTTTTCCCCCGTGAAGTTTGTGTTTTTGTTTGTTTACCCAGGTAACTTCCACACCCCTCTCTGTCCCGCTGTGCCGGGAGTGCAGCGCGAGGCGAGGACGGAGGAGAGAGGAGAGTTTACAAACAGACCGGAGCCGCCGCTGCTGCTGCCGCTGCGAGATCTGGGCTGCTGGAAATAGCTGGCGAGAGGCAGGGGAGGGGCGGGGCCTGGGCTATATATAGAGACGGAGGCTGAGAGCGAGCGCACACTGCGAGGAGAAAGAGGGAGGAGGGAGGGAGGGAGGGGGGAGGGGTGGCTTGTTAATGCAAATAGCACCGAGCCTATCGAGCGCGGTTCTCTGTTGCCGGGAGGGACAGGGAGGGGGGAAGGGGGGTGACAGGGGGGTGGGGGAGGAGGGGGTTGGGGGGGATGAGGAGTGGGGTGTGGGGGCAGCTGAAGAGGAAGGATAAAGCACAGCCCACCACAGGAACCTGGCTGTGAAACGGACGGGAACCGGCTCATGCAGTCGAGACGCGCACGCACACGCACAAGCCCGCCCCGTGCGGAACAAGCCAGCCGCAACAGATACCGACAGACACGCGTGCACGCGCTCCTGTCCTGCGCCTCGAGCCGCCCTGCTTGAGGCCGGTGCCAAACACACACAGCCCACGTTCCCACAGACCCCCCCCACAGACTCTGAATGCTCGGTCCCCAGATCGAAAGGGGCAGAATACTCGTCAATTGTGGGTCGTGTTAAAGCAGCCAAAAGCTGGGTTCGGATCCGGCCCAGGCCTTTTAACGGCACGTCATCCACTCTCCTCTCTCTCTCTCCCCACATTTCCTGTCAGAAACAAACAATCAAGGCAGAAACGCCACCAAACATCTCTCAAGAAACGTCCGACTCCGACACCAAGGCTGGGCCCCTGGCTGTGCCCACCTCCACCCCCCTCTCCTGCCGACTCTGATACCAAGGCTGGGCCCCTGGCTGTGCCCACCTCCACCCCCCCCCTCTCCTGCGGGGTCGCGCTGTAGAACGTGCTGGTCTGCCCAGCGCCCGGGGGGGTGACACGGAGGTCCACGGTCGTCTACTCTAGCGGAAGCTACTGGAAGCTTGTCGTGTATCAGCACCTTCAGCTGGGACTGCTGACGGATACGAGCGGACGCCAGTCGAGGACTTTCCAAAACACGATCTAGATCTTGGACAACTCAGCGTAATTTCGACGGAAGATGGCGGGTGTGTGTGAGGGAGGGAGAGAGAGAGAGAGAGAGAGAGAGAGAGAGAGAGAGAGAGAGAGAGAGCGTTAGACACATCCTCCTGACCTGTTCCCTTTCGAATGCGTGTCAGTTGGACGACGACACGCAAGTCACGCCAGGCAGCCTCAACACCACCAAGGGCAGAGCGGCGGACACATAAACACCTGGGGGAGCGCACACGCACACACACACACACACACACACCGGACGGACTGTTTACCACCCAGCTGCTCAGCTGCTGAACACACAGCATGCCCGCACACGGGCCAAAACACACACACACACACACACACTAGGAATCCCTAGTGGGCCATTCCAAGGGCCAGCCAGGGGATAATACCAAGCTAAAACCTCTCCGATGACCCAGCCAGTCACCATGGTCACAGTGCCATTTAAAACTCCGTGGTTACTATGAGGGGCTCTTGGATGACAACCCATCGCAGATCAAAGACCTTTGTCGAGCCCCGATTGGTTGCATCCACTTGGCTTGGAGAGGCTGATTGGCCCCGGGGGCAGAGACTCGACCCAGAGAGGGAACCTGCTCAGCCTGCCACTAAGCCTGACTGAGTGTAGGACTCCCATAAGAGAGAGAGAGATAGAGAGAGAGAGAGAGAGAGAGAGGGTGAAGAGAGAGAGAGAGGGTAGAGAGAGCGAGCGAGAGTTGGTGAAAGTCGCTATGGTTGCATGCGCGCGTGTGAACGTAGCGACGCGCGTTGTCCCTCGCCCTCGTGCGCGCGCGACGCGCCGGCCCCGCACCCCGCCCCTGTCGCCCGCAGCGCGCTCGCGCGCGATCTCGCTCTGCGCTCGCCCTCGCGCGCGCGCCCCCTCTCGCGCGCGCTCTCGCGCGCTCGCGCGCTGCTCTCGCGCGCGCTCCGCTCTCTCGTTCGCCCCTCGCGCTCGTGCGCCCGCGAGTCAGATCGCGCGACGAGAGCGCAAGCACGAACCAGAGCGAGTGCGAACGAGGAGAGAGAGCCCGACAGTGCCCGTTAAAGACCAGCTGGTGTCTGGCGTATTGACAGGTGCTAAGTGCTCCTCTGATGTCCAGCCAGCGGTCAGCCCCCCGGTGGAACAGCCCTGTAGCTCTCCACACTCTCACCCCACTGGACGCCCCCACCCGCCACTCAAACTCCCCCTGGTGGAACAGCCCCCGGTGAACAGCCCGGGCCCTCTCCCACCTGTAGCTCTCCACACTCTCACCCCCACTGGACGCCCCCACCCGCCACTCAAAACTCCCCCTGGCCGGGAGACCCCAATCGGAACAGGGCTACGACTCTGCGATAGCCCCGCCTCCGACCGCACTTTGATCGATATGGAGAACCCCCCCCAGTGAAAACGCGCAAAAGGGCAGTATCCACGGGCAACAAGAGGAGTGACAGGGAGCGGTGGAGGTATCCATGCAGAACAAGTCGTGCCCCCCTCTCCTGCCTGCCCTCCTCCTTCAAGCCTGGCCTCGACAGTCACTCCCCCCGCTGTTATTTTTAGGTGGATGTACCTTTCTGGGGTGCTGACGTACATGAGGGACTTATATTTAACCAGGGGGTGAAGGGGGGCGGCGGGGGCTGCGGCCAGGGGGAGGGAGGCCTTGGCTTGTTTTTTGGGTCCGTGTTTTGGCATGGGGGAAACTTGCGTCATTCGTGTCAAGGACTCGAACGTCAGATAGTGGTGGGTTGACAGACCGCACACGCACGCACGCACAGACCCTGACGCCCTTACCTGGTAGAAGCTGCGACCCAGCTGAGATCAGGTGCACGTGGACCCCCCCTTACCTCCCGGACCGTGGGGCGTAAATCCTGTGACCCTCCCCAGACACCCCGCCCCCTCCCCCCCCCCGCCACCGCTGCCCACAAGCAGACCCCGCCCTGAACCCTGACCCCTGACCCTGACCCCTGAACCCTGAACCCTGACCCCTGACCCTGACCCCTGAACCCTGACCCCTGAACCCTGACCCCTGACCCTGACCCCTGAACCCTGACCCCAGCCTGCTGTCTCAGTCAAGCAGGGAGGAGGGGAGAGGCTGGGGGGGTCAGCACAACCTGACCCAGGACCTCAGCGCTGTCAATAACAGATCCCTCTCCCCTCCAGCTAACCCACCGCAGGGCGTGCACCCACGCACGTCCCCCGTCTTGGGCTCCCAACCCGTCACACACCAAGCCCCCACGCTGGATCAGGTAAACACACATTTTTAGAAACTCTCCTTTGATGACTCACAGCTGTGATGCACCAAAAGGTTGACTTTCACCACAGCCGTGCACGCAACTGGCGCGCACAGGAGCATGCGCACGCACACACACACACACACACACACAGACTACACACACACACAGACTAGCACACACACACACACACACAGACTAGCACACACACACACACACAGACTAGCACACACACACACACACACACACACACAGACTAGCACACACACACACTAGCACACACACACACACACACAGACTAGCACACACACACACACACACAGAGACACACACAGACTAGCACACACAGAGACAGAAACAAACAGACGCACACACACACAGATTCAATTTCCTCAAATAGAAGCGCAGAGATGAGTCACCCTCTCATCCGACCGCCGCGCTCCTCTCCGGCGGATAGCGCCGACGTTCTTTATTTATTTATCCATCTTAATTCAAAAATAATGTTCAGGTAGTCGACAGACGTGCGCGGGGGAGAACGCACGCACACAAAGGAGAGCTTTTTGCCTCTCCTTCAAACGAACCGTTTCCTGATCTAGGGACGGTGATGGTTACTGTCTGGGTTATTCACATCAGGTGGACGTGCTCACAGTCTGCTTCATGTCGGGGGGGGGAAACTCTCGCTCTCGATTAAACGTTTGTTCCATTTGCGTCCGACTCGGGCTGAACCGTGCACCGCTGGAAATAAAGCGTCTATTTGTGGAGGAGTTCCAGAAGCAGGAAAACAGCACTGGTGATGCTGTGAAGTAAGCCTATTAGGCTAATGAAGGCAGGAACAGTGATTTCCAAAACCCACCGTCGAGCTCTAATTGAAAAGGAATCCTTTTGTACAAGTTTAGTCTGTGATTTCACCTCAACGCCAGTTAATTAGATGTCTGATAACCGCCCCAAATGCCCCAGTCACAGGTAAATGCCCCAGTCACAGGTAAATGCCCCAGTCACATGCAGGTAAATACACAAATAAAAGCGTGGCCTGGTCTTTCAACCTTTTCACGATAACAAACGCGCGCGCCAACACAAACCGCCCCGCCCCCGTTTAAACTCGTTACACAACGCTGACAGGAAGTCGATGGCCGATTGTGTCTTTGCCTGGCGACTGAGGAGGGCTGGACACACACAGTCACACACAGCCAATCGGAAGGCCAGAAGGGAGTGTCCAGGGGCTGGTTTCCGGGAGCCCGTCTCCCCCAGCAGTAAGGACGGTCTAAGGTGTCCACGGCTCACTAACAGGACGGTGGCCTCCCTCTCGTGACCCCCATGACCTTTCCAGTCACATGGTACAGCGGCGGTGTACAGAATGGCCTCTAGGCTGACGAATATCCCCATGCTGTAGTCGCCCACTCTTGGATTACTTGAGTGTGTGTGTGTCAGTGTGTGTGTGTGTGTGTGTGTGTGCGCGCGTGTTGCATGGATTGTGAGCGTATGCTGGTAAATATACTTTCTACCTACCTACATGCGTGTCGAAGCACACAATGTGTGTGTGTGCGCGAGTACAGAACGTCCTATGACTTTGTTAGAAAAGCACATCATAGCTCACACTGTGTCCTAGCTAACGGTGTGTGTGTGTGTGTGTGTGTGTGTGTGTGTGTGATGACCCAGTGTATTCAGTGCCGTACCAAACCCCAGCCGAGAGAAGCATCACCACCACCGCCACTTGTTCCTCACGGCACACCTCGACGAGCTTGTTTGAGGCCAACCCTCCGGATTCTGACAGAACATTCTAGACTGGAGTTTGGTTTGTTTGGGGGGCGATGGAGCAGCTGCAGGACTGAGGCTCGGCACCACCGCGGTCAAACAATGTTGGTTCTGTCAGCGGGGCAGAACAGCTACATTGTAGTCCTGAGATCTTGGACAAGTCGTTCTGTTCTGGGAGCTTCCGGATACAATGACAACATTGACGACGGCGACGCCACAGAATGTGCTCTTTCTGTCAGGAGGTGTCACAGAGCGCGGAACTATGCCGCAACTGGTTTGGAGCGTGTTTGAGCAGTTTGTCTACTAGCTAGCAGGGTGCAAAAAGAACTTTCATCATCCACCGGCCAAATGGCTAGTGAATGTTCAAATTTGAACAGCCACTCAATGGATTTGCATAGTTTTTTCGGGCTGGTGGGTATGGAAAATCTACTGTGGTATATTTGACCAGCATTAGGCTAATGCTCATGTTGTGCCCTGCTAGCTAGCCGTCTCTCCCCACAATCAAACCCCATGACTCCTCACAGCTCAGGCAGAAGCGGCCCATTCAACACACCCAGCACCACACACACACACACACACACACTGCACGCAAGAGGATGACGCACAAGTGTGTGCACGGTACGGGAGAGACACACCAACACACACCTTTCAAAAAAAGAAAACCATTAGTGAGCTGTTCTAGGGTGAGCTGTCCAATCAACATCAAGATGTGGCCCCTCAAGGCTCTTCGTATGAGTACAGGCAGCAGACAGGGTTGCCACGGCACCCAGTGACATTCAACCACGTCATTAGGGGAAGAGGTAAAGGTCTGGCTGGCCGTCACCACATCTATTTATAAACAGATGGAGGTCGAGGGAGGGAGGGAGGTGATGGAGTGAGGGAGGGAGGGAGGGAGGGAGGGTGCTTTCTTTCTTGTCTTTCTTTCTCTTCTTTCTTTCTTGCCTTTCTTGCTTCTTCTTTCCTTTCTTTCTTTCTTTCTTTCTTGCGCGCACTCTTTCTGTCTGGCCTTCTCCTTGTCCCGCTAAGTCGGGTATGCTTACGTTGTGAAATCAGAAGGGCTGTGATAGCGGTGGCAACGTGTGCTGGTAGTGACAGAATGGTGACCACCTGTATCTACTCTTCCTTGGGTCTTCTAGAGAGTGAGCACAGGTTTGAGTGGTAGTCCGCACGTGATCAAGAGAGGGTGAGCAAGGGTAAGAGGAGGATTTTAGATGGAGCGCGAAATATGCGCGCAGCGGTTTGGGAGCTCGACGTGGAAAGATGCGGAGGGTGGAGGAGAGATGAGTACTTAGGCGGTATCGCTCGCTACTTCGTGTACTCGTCTCGCTTGTCTCTCTTCTCTTCGTCTGCATATCTCTGTGCGTGTATCTTACTTCGTCTATCGGCTCGCTTCTGTCTTTTTCGGCGCCTGCTCTGTCTTCGGCTTCTTCTTCTCTCTTCTGTCCTTTTCGTCTCTCTTTCTCTCTTCTTCTTCTCTTTCCTCTTCGCTCTTTCCCATCTTTCGCTCTTCCCCTCTCTATCTGTCTTTCTTGCTCTGTTTCTCTCTTTCTCTGTTTTCGCGCTGCGCGTGCGCGCTCTCTCGCTTCGCTGTGCGAGTTATCTCGTTGTCGCTTCTTCGCGTTTCCTCTCTACTATCTTTCTCTCTTTCGCTAAGCTGTATCATCCTCCCCTATAGTCGCTCTATCTAGATGGAGAGAGGAGTATGTGGAGGCAGAGGTAGACAGGAAGGAGGACAGGCTAGTCAAACACACATCAGCTTGCATCTCAGTCAGGAGCCTAGTCAGGAGTCAGGACCAGGCCAAGTGTTTTGATAAGAACCGAGTTCACAGTCCAACATGAAGCCAACCCCACTACACACAGATAAACACACACACCACACATTCATCAACCAGAGTCATAACACCGCAGAGCCGTCTCATTTCCCAGAGTGCATCCCGCTAGAGGAAGGTCATGAGGTGGGACAGATCCACAGACCTTGACCGGGGTCAAAGTAGACCCCTCCTCCGCATGAACCCCCTCGGTCCAGGGTCACGGGGGGGGTCACGGAGAGAGAGAGAGAGAGAGAGAGAGAGAGAGAGGGAGAGAGAGCTGCCAGTCTCACCTGGAGTTGTAGCTGAATTCATCAATGAAGAAGCCAGTGGTGGGGATGTTTGGTCTCGTCCTCGCTGCTGCTGCTGTCGCCGACCCTGGTCAGAACGCCTCCGGTCAGAAGCGTGCGTGCGCGCGTGTGTCTGTGAGCGTGTGAGTGTGTGAGCGCGTGTGTGGTCAGAGATGGACTGCGAGCTCTAAAGGGGGTCTTCAGCATCAGCCATGGTGATGGAATGCAGTGGGGCGAGGCGCAGGATCAATCCCCCTGCGGAAGGGGAGGAAGCAGAGGAGAGGTTAGTCCACCACACCTGCTGTGTTACCCACAATGCACCACGCCAACTCGTCACCGCCCTGGCAGTTCACTTCCAATGCCTATATTCGATTTCACCGCGTTACCTAATCGGCCAACGACTGTTGTAATGTTCTAGTCCGGATTACTTAATCAGTTCATGCACGCACGCACGCACCCACACACAGCACCCACACACACACACACACACAAATAAGCACCTCCCACTCCTCCGACGAACGGCCACCATGCTAAAAAACCCGTCAACAGGTGCAGTACGTGAGCAGCGTCTCTGAAGGCACCTGGATGATCTTAGTCTCACTCTGCTGTCACACAGCCCTGTGACTCCAGACTGCCATTTAAGAGCAAGTGGGAGAATCAGAGATTCTGGAACATAAAGAGCCCAGCTGCTTGAGTCGGAGACTAAGGTGAGAGAGAAAACATGCTCTGTGCGGAAAAACGGAGAGGGAGGGAGGGAGGCGCTCACAGCACTGTTAATGGAATGAGTCATCCATGCCTGGGTCTGCAGAGAGAAGAGACAGAGCAACACTAGCACACAACCCACACCTCTTCTGAGATACAGCAGACAGCTCAACAGTCTCCAGTACCACACTGCCCCCCAACATGACTACAGTACCCATACTGCCCCCAAACATGACTACAGTACCACACTGCCCCCCAACATGACAACAGTACCCACACTGCCCCCCAACATGACTACAGTACCACACTGCCCCCCAACATGACTCCAGTACCACACTGCCCCCCAACATGACTACAGTACCCACACTGCCCCCCAACATGACTACAGTACCCATACTGCCCCCAAACATGACTACAGTACCCACACTGCCCCCCAACATGACTACAGTACCACACTGCCCCCCAACATGACTACAGTACCCATACTGCCCCCCAACATGACTACAGTACCAGACTGCCCCCCAACATGACTACAGTACCAGACTGCCCCCCAACATGACTACAGTACCCACACTGCCCCCCAACATGACTACAGTACCCTACACTGCCCCCCAACATGACTACAGTACCAGACTGCCCCCCCAACATGACTACAGTACCACACTGCCCCCCAACATGACTACAGTACCACACTGCCCCCCAACATGACTCCAGTACCACACTGCCCCCCAACATGACTACAGTACCCACACTGCCCCCCAACATGACTACAGTACCCATACTGCCCCCCAAACATGACTACAGTACCAGACTGCCCCCCCAACATGACTACAGTACCATACTGCCCCCCAACATGACTACAGTACCCACACTGCCCCCCAACATGACTACAGTACCACACTGCCCCCCAACATGACTACAGTACCTACACTGCCCCCCAACATGACTACAGTACCAGACTGCCCCCCAACATGACTACAGTACCACACTGCCCCCCCAACATGACTACAGTACCCATACTGCCCCCAAACATGACTACAGTACCAGACTGCCCCCCAACATGACTACAGTACCACACTGCCCCCCAACATGACTACAGTACCCACACTGCCCCCCAACATGACTACAGTACCCACACTGCCCCCCCAACATGACTACAGTACCACACTGCCCCCCAACATGACTACAGTACCCATACTGCCCCCAAACATGACTACAGTACCAGACTGCCCCCAAACATGACTACAGTACCACACTGCCCCCCAACATGACTACAGTACCACACTGCCCCCCAACATGACTACAGTACCCACACTGCCCCCCAACATGACTACAGTACCACACTGCCCCCCAACATGACTACAGTACCACACTGCCCCCCCAACATGACTACAGTACCCACACTGCCCCCCAACATGACTACAGTACCACACTGCCCCCCCAACATGACTACAGTACCTACACTGCCCCCCCAACATGACTACAGTACCCACACTGCCCCCCCAACATGACTACAGTACCCACACTGCCCCCCAACATGACTCCAGTACCACACTGCCCCCCAACATGACTACAGTACCACACTGCCCCCCAACATGACTACAGTACCCATGTACCCATACTGTCCCCCCAACATGACTACAGTACCAGACTGCCCCCCAACATGACTACCAGTACATGATACAGCCTCTCAGTATCACCTTGGCAACACTGGTTAGAATAATTGTCTGCAATGTACGATGGAATCATATGGAAGTCACATTTGTCATGCTAGAATTACATAGATTTTTGTAATATACTTGAACTGATATAATTAACCTCTATTACAAAACACTTAGGTAACAGAAAAATTAATTTCCACATAGTTATGTCAAGTTAATCACAAGCGCCAAACAATGATCTGCTCTGATTGCTCCGGGCTAAAGAAGCCTTTTCCAGACACATTGCTAGTGTGTTTTGGATATTCTTAGCAAAAAGTGGTTTGGTTGTCTAGCAGACCTTATCCGTGGCAAATGACATCAACTACATTTACATACTTCGTCTTCCACACAGCTGAATGAACATGACGCATTGACAATTATGTCTTGGCTCATAAACACGTAATAATGACCTGGGGGATTTGAACCAGGAACCTTGGTGGTTGAGTCTTTACGTGGTTGTAGCTCCTCAACCTTTAGGCATCAAGTTTCCACTACTAAAGACACTGAGGACCTTGGGAAGTGCCTGGTCTTATAGACATCCAGCCATCCAGCCATCCAGCCATCCAGCCATCCAGCCATCCATCCAGCCATCCAGCCAGCCAGCCAGCCAGCCATCCAGCCATCCAGCCATCGATCCAGCCATCCAGCCATCCAGCCATCCAGCCATCCATCCAGCCAGCCATCCAGCCAGCCAGCCAGCCATCCAGCCATCGATCCAGCCAGCCATCCAGCCAGCCAGCCATCCAGCCATCCATCCATCCATCCAGCCATCCAGGCAGCCATCCAGCCATCCATCCTCTGTTCCCTGAGCTCTCCCTCCCTGGAGTCCAGTCCAGTCTCCTGCTCTGAGGACTCTGAATCTGAATCAATCCAGAAATCCCCCGTCAGATTACCAGGCCTCGTTAGTCTGTGTCCCAGCCTAACTGTGTTGATAAAAGATCAGACTGTGAGCCAGTCTCTGGTTGGGGGGGGCCTTCCTGTTCCTGGCTTTTGGAGGGAGTTTCTCCCCGGCTATGTGGCTTCACCTTGTGGCCAGTGGCAGCAACTACAGGGGCACAGTCAGGCGTCAGTTCTGGAGATAACACAGGGAAGCTACATTGTCATTTACATTTAGTCATTTAGCAGGCGCTCTTATCCAGAGCAACTTACAGTAAGTACAGGGACATTCCCGCCGAGGCAAGTAGGATGAAGTGCCTTGCCCAAGGACACAACGTAATTTAGCACGGCCAGGAATCGAACCGGCAACCTTCAGATTACTAGCCCGATTCCCTAACCGCTCAGCCACCTAAGTCCCTGCAGCTACAGATCGCTAACCCCACCAAGCTCTGCTTCAGTCCGGAACTGTCAAGCTGGGATGTCAGCAAACTTACAAGAAAGGCCATCAAAAGCACGACACAGCACTTTTTTTCTTTTTTTTGCCGCATGCCTTCCGCAATCCATCCAGCTGGGGAATCAGGGTGTTACCCCCCCAGCAGCCCCTCCCCCCCAGCAGCCCCTCCCCCGGCCCCCTCCACAGTTTCCTCAGCAAGTCCTGGAAAGAGGTTTGGGAGCGGTGCCCAAACGGCTAATCGCGGCTTAATGCTCTTAAGAGGACAGCAGAGGGCAGCCTCATCGCGGGGGCTGCCGGCGACCCGCCACAAGCAGGGCCGGGCCTCTCATCAGCGAGGCGAGGGCCGAGCCTCTTCATCCGTGAGGCCGGCCTGGCGAGAGCCACCGCTGCCAAGTGGAGTAGAGAGGATGAGGCAGGAAGTGGGAAGGGTGGTTTAGCTAGTTAGCCGGGCTAATCGCATTACTGAAAATGCTTGATCTAAATACTACTACTCTAAAGTCCAAGTTCAAGTCTTTTATTGTCAGATGCACAGAAGAACACAGGGTCAGACTGGGCACTGAAATTCTTTGGACACTGGAAGTATTTGGAGAAGACAACGCAAAGCAACCTGGCATAACATGACATATAAGTACTCATAACATAGGTTACACCTATGTTAAGCTAACATATTATATTAGAAACCTCCTAAATATACAAACTAATAAACAGTATACTAAACCTATAATACACATATTATGTGTATTATATTAGCCTGTGTACAAAATGCCCAGGTGTATTTTCCTACTACTGGACTTTAGGCAAGAAACCATGAACCTGCTATGACCTCAACCTGCCAAGAACTGCTGATGAAAATGAGCCCGAGTAGCGAAACCTGGCACCCTTACACGATCAACCCGAGCGCTCGTGCTAATTCATGTGTATTGTCCCTTCTTAAAATCGAATCAACACAAAGCATATCTTGGCGGGATGAGTCGAGCGCTGCTCTTGGCCTGCGAAGCAGAGCTCCAGGTCTGGAAGCGGCTGAATTGGAGCAAAGGGCTTTGATTGTGTTGCATCCTGCAGTCTCACCGTTTCCGCATTGCCTCCGCGACCCCAACCGCCTGCTGCGGTTGTCTCTGTCTCAGTTCTCCTCTCCAGGGGGAAGCCCACTGGCTACGGGGCGCAGTGCCCACTGGCTACGGGGCGCAGTGCCCACTGGCTACGGGGTGCAGTGCCCACCGGCTACGGGGCGCAGTGCTCACTGGCTACGGGGCGCAGTGCCCACTGGCTACGGGGCGCAGTGCCCACTGGCTACGGGGCGCAGTGCCCACTGGCTACGGGGCGCAGTGCCCACTGGCTACGGGGCGCAGTGCCCACTGGCTACGGGGCGCAGTGCCCACCGGCTACGGGGCGCAGTGCCCACTGGCTACGGGGCGCAGTGCCCACTGGCTACGGGGCGCAGTGCCCACTGGCTACGGGGGGCAGTGCCCACTGGCTACGGGGTGCAGTGCCCAGGGGTGAACGGGATGTCTTTTCCAAGATCCCCCCGGGGCTACAGGCATCTCTCTGGTTGTAGCTGCAGACGCTGCAGACGCTGCAGACGAGCTGTCCCTATCCACACAGGAACCACAGCCATGAACACTGACAAAAAACAGGGGAAGTCATATCATGGCTTTGAGATGAATGGGACGTGTCTTCTATCTGGGGGCTTTGTTGAAGACACGTGGGCTATGTGCATTCGGCTGGCTGGCCGATGTGTTCCTATTGATGTGTGAATTAGAGGCTGAAATAGCGCAAGGTCGTGGCACACGTCTTTTTCTCTTGTGTGCAGACCTACAGAGAGCGAGAGCGCGCGCGAGAGAGAGAGAGAGAGAGAGAGAGAGAGAGAGAGAGAGAGAGAGATAGATGTAATCAACACTTCCAAATGAGTGTGAATTAAGCTGTAACATGTGACCGCGTACATGCATGCATGTTTTGTGGACCTACCGAGTGAGCTATAGAGCTGCAAGTCACAGCTAAAAACAATCTGGAAATAGGAATGGGGCTGGGGCTGGAAATAGGAATGGGGCTGGAAATAGGAATGGGTGGATGGGGTTGGGGCTGGGGCTGGGAGGGATCAGAAACTCATATAGTTTGATCATGCAACGACAGATGTGAGTGCCGCTTGAAAAAAAATCAATGTTGTTTATGTTTCAATCGGTCGCTGTCATCTTCAATGACAACACAGTGATGTAGTATCCATTCAATGCCACACTCCAATGCTGCCTGTTTCTGCTTTCTGTCACTCGGCCTAACTGTTTGTCCTTGCCTTCCTGCCAGCCTTCCTGCCTACCAGCCTGTCTGCCTTTCTGTCTGTCTGCTGTCTGCTGTCTGCCTGTCTGCCTGTCTGCCTGTCTGCCTGTCTGCCTGTCTGCCTGTCTGCCTGTCTGCCTGTCTATATGCAGGGGTTCAAACAGCAGAGCCTCTTAAGGAGGATATTAGGTGCTGTTATAAACAGTACCAAACATGGGGACACGAATGACACTCCACTAAGTCTGCCAGAATGCCTGCTACGCCTGCACAGGAGCTGTACGCACACACGCTACAACACACTCTTACTCCCACACCACACACACACACACACACACACACACACACACACACACCACACACACACACACACCACACACACACACACACACACACACACACACACACACACACACACACAGCCCGAGTCTAGGCTGCAGAGAGAGCCTGTGTGGCAGAATCTCAAGGAGAAAGGAGAGACAAACGGGCCCACTGCGGTGCTCCTCTCCTGGGGCCAGGACGTCCGTGTCTCCCCTTGACGCCACCCCCTGCATGCCAAGCAGCACCGGCCTGGCAGGCAGGCAGGCTGCAGCCCCACGGAGCGGCCTCGTCTTCACTCTCGCTCCGGAACATTCCACCACGCAGGCTCGTCGGATCTCCGAGGTTCTGTTCGGGAGCTGAATAGTGATCGCGTGCGCCGTGTCTGATATCAAGTCATTGTGTTCTCAGATTGTTGATTTCCTATCCCCCATTCGTTGACATTTAAGGTTAGTCAATGATTAGACAGACAGTTGAAGTTCTTTGGCAGTAAAATTCCCCAAATAGCCTGTAATAATTCCTATAAAGTCATAAAGATGTGTTTTTCCCCAAGAATAGTGCAGACAACATAGTTTATGTTGAACCTTTGGTTACAGTGCCATAAATAGAAGGGGTGTGATGTCACTCGACTGCATGCATGCTTGAGTCTTCCTAGAGAGACATACAAAGGTCACTTAACGAAGCTGTCAACGCCCCAACCTGAGCCACGCAAGCCAGAACCTCTCCTAGTCCGCCTCTAAAGACCAGCTGACGTCTTGCTGGGGTTCTCCAGTGTCCGCTGGCCACTGCAGTGGCCGGGACTCTGGCCCGTCGAGTGGGACCAATCCGCTGCCGTCCACCAGCCTCATTACAGAGGGATTAGGGAACTCCGCCACTAAATCTCCACATCTGTCGCGGCGTCATTTAAACACAGAGGAGGGACGTCAGACGGGTTTTTTTCGGTTCAACTCGTAGCCTGGCAGTCTGACCTCCGACCTTAGCGAGCACGCGCTCCAGTGAGAGCTTGGGAAGGGTGCAGTCGTAGCATCGTACTTCGGTAGAGGCCACAGGTAAATGGAGGGAAAACTCCAAATAGCCACAGCTTTGATAACACAGACGGGTCAAGAAGGTTGACCGATCTCAGTGGCTTGTGTTGTTGGGCACTAGGAGGACGGTAATTGGCCCCCGAGTTGTGATCTTGAAGTTGACAGAGGACACAGCCAATCAGAGGCTGGCCCTTCGTCTGTCTCGAGAGCTTGTAGAACTGACGCAAGCCGGCCTCTCAACTGTCGCGAAAATAAGACCGTTCGGGCCTTGTACAATACACAAGTGGAAAGCATAGCCTTTCTTTCTTTTTTTCCAATCTACAGATGCAGCTTATCCGCTCCTTAATCAGACAGTCACTAATGTGGCTTCAGAGGAGTTAGGCAATATCCTTCCTTTACCATCTCATCTCCCTTCTCATTGCCTCAGTGTGTAAGCCTGGCTACTGCAGGTCAGAACAGGGTCAGCTGCTTGCTAGTCCACTCTCCCTCCTTAGGCTGCTACATTACATTTAGTCATTTAGCAGACGCCCTTATCCAGAGCGACTTAAAGTCAGTACAGGGACATTCCTCCGAGGCAAGTAGGGTGAAGTGCCTTGCCCAAGGACACAACGTAATTTACGGCCGGGAATCGAACCAGCAACCTTCTGATTAATAGCCATAGCTCAGTCATCTGACCCCACTGCAAACTGTGGACGTTCAGCTACAGTGCAACACAACAGCACCACCAACCCGTCAGCTGTCACCAGCAACGTGTGAATTATGTCCCCATTCACCCAACAAAAACCCCACAGATCAAACAAACCATGTAAGCGGAACTGTCTGAATGCAATCTTGTGCATGCACTCTCATCTCCGTCCATAAATGTCAAACCAGGCAAATCAGGCTCTTTTTACGATATCATTATTTCCAAATTGGACAAACAACTTGCAATGATTTCTACCAAAGTCCATTCAAAAGTCTGTGAAAGTAGATAGATCAAAGACGGACGTCTATTTGATGTGGGGAATGGAGCCTATACGTAGACAGTGCATCGCTGATCATCAAGATTTGATAGAAGTCACAAGAAAAACTTTGGCTTGCCACATAGTCAGACACTGGAATACGTTTTAGTAATTACCGGCATGCAACAGGTCATGGGTGTCAAACAGTGTACATGTGTGTTAAGCCATTTATCTGCTTCACATCTGGACAATCACTCATCGTACCAGATATCCACTGGTTTAACGTCATTCTCTGTACTCAAGACAAACACTAAAATCCGACAATAAGTAGCGAGCTAGCACGCTGCAGTAACGCTACATAGCAAGCAGGACTGTAAAATAACAGTATCTAGATATCTAGCTTTACTCATTAAACATTGCTAGCTAGCCTCACTTGCAGACGCCTAGAAAGCTGGTTTGCAGCAGTTGTTAAGGTTACGCCTAAACACGAGTTTGAGTGAGCTAATAGTGCATACATTAAATATGGCTAGCTAGCTATCTACTGTAAAAGCTACGTCATCTAGCTAAATGTCATCGCTAGTAACGTTACCTGTCAGTTGGCATGGCAACCGAAACCAACATCAAAGAAAGATCAGTGGCAATGACGTTTAGCTTGCTAATGTTATAGCTAGCCTCCAGGCTAGCCAAACTGCTAGCACTAGCCATCCTACAGTAACTCAACAATATATGAGCTAGCTGCTTCAGTACAGCTGCAACGTTAGCAGTGAGCGAACAATGTGTTAAGTATCATCATTTTGTCCAGCCCATTTTGCTATCTACCTGATTGTCGATCACCTCCTCACGTCTTCGGGAACCGCTCGATAACCGTTGCACTTCTATGCGGTCGTTTCGGTTGTCTTTTTTATGAGAAGATGTCTACATTTTCCTGTCACAACTCTCTCTTTCCTCCATATTCGCAGCTCCTCCACCAACAACAACATTACTGACGTCTCCCTCTGCCACGTGACTCGTCTGTTGCTGCTAAAAATAGATGGTTCACCCACACCAACTCAAAAAGGGGGACAAGATAGCGTTTAAAAATGTCTTACACCTCCTTCTGACGGCTACGTACAATCAACCCAGATAGTCGGTGGTGAAGTGAACAAGGTTATGGACGGCCTATCACAGTCATCCTCCCCCAAAATTCAAATTAATAGCTTGTCTTGACTCAATGTTGCACTTTCTCCATAACGCTTGATATTATCTATGGTTCTATGGCGCCCTCATTCGTTTTCAGTGACAATTATGCTTCTACTTGACTCGTTGAGGTTGTTGGTATGGTAGCCTACCACGGTGGTAAGAAAAATCTGGTTGTTTAGCCCTAATTTACGGCATTAATCGACATTAGCCTAGGCTACGTGACCGACTTTCCCATGATGGCATTTCAGTGAGCAATATTTAATCAACTCTTCTTCTGTCAGGGTGTGAACTCTTTATACAAAAATGAATGCCACGCCAGGATGGTACGATTGGTTCCTTTGTAATTACTTAATTAAATCTTGTTAGACCATCTTAAACGTTTTTGAGTCCATTCTCGTGTAATTATTGAATTATTTAAACGGAAGGTGCACCTTATCTTTGTTAGATATTAATGAGATGACCATTCCAAGACCCTGTCATCAGACTAACATGGCGATAAATATAGTTTTTGTCCTGTCAACCACGCAACAATCCTAAACTATGCTTTTATTGAAAACAGAAAACTGGTTTCCACCGTGAGCCTCTGAACAGGGCATTTCTCTCTCTTAGCTACTCTCACCATCTAATCCTGCCTCCATTATCTCTCCCCTCTCTCTCTCTCTCTCTCTCTCTCTCTCTCTCTCTCTCTCTCCTCCCTTACCTTATTCTTTCCAGCCAGTTATTTTCCCGCCAGTTACCTTGTGTCTAACCACTATTGACAGCCTGTGAGCTTCCCTGCGGAGGTGGGCAGAGGGACGTCATACCAACAAAGTGATGAAGGCTCCCCCTGTCACTCTCTAGAGCCCATTCATGTGGACACAACAAAGAATTGATGGACTCGCGCTGGAGAGATAAGGCGTGCGGTGGTTAAAAATAACATCAGGCAACATCCACGCCGCGGCGGCCTTAATAAGGTAGAAAGCAATCAAGTCTTTTCCCCTCGGCCAGGCGCGGGAAGGAGGAGAGGACATGGGGGGCGACGATCAGAAAGAGAAGGGATTGAGAGTCGGAATTGGGGATGTTCGACACTGTTTTGCGGTGAAGGTTGAATCCCTCGGTGAACCAAGGGTGTCTGTGAAAAGGACACAAGTGTCCGTGTTTACACTCTTCAGTGTTAGCAGTTGACTCATTTTTTATTCCGATGAGGGCCGTCTAAGATGATATATATGTGCAAAAAGTGGGTATGCGCATGGGGGGAGAGAGAGAAAGCAAGAAGGAAAGATAAAGCGAGATGTACAGAAATACAACAGCATTCTTTATTGTGATTTCACTCAGATCTGTCCAGGCGAACCTAACGATGAGATGATGATGTTGATGGTTGTCTGTCAACAAGAGGGATGGAACTCTGCAGTACCCTGACTTCCGTAGGCCTACACACGCAATATTTGAACCAACATTTGAACCAACGGTAAACCAACGGATTATGTTAGATGATTCTCCTCACAGTGCGGTTCTGCATACCTCTCTCTCTTCTCCTCTAGGATCCTCCAGATCTGTGACCTTGAGAGCACACGCACCACTCGTACTCACAAGCCTGAACGGCCACAACTGAAGGCCAGAGTTTGTCTCAATTCTACTATAGGACCTGGAAATGTTGGCTCGACGTCCTACACATTGTAATGCGATAATATCAGATTACCGTCGATGATTAACCACCCAGGAGGACTCAATATAGAAAGGGGGTGAGTAGTAAAAAATACAAAAAAACAGGTGGAGGGAGGACAGCTGGAGCCTGTTGCCACGGCAACACCGCACTTGTTATGCTGAGGGTTAGTGTTGGTGGTGTGTGCTGCTGGAAACAGACAAAGCTTCAGTCGCATCGCCCAGCGATACAGTCGACATGGCCGGCCCTACTGCGCAGACCTGCGGAACCTGGGACAGCAACCAACACACACTCAGGTTATTTTGAAGGGTGTGTTGTTGAAACATGTTAGGGCGCAGACCTTTCTGACTCCCTCTCCCTCTCCCTCTCCCTCTCCCTCTCCCTCTCCCTCTCCCTCTCCCTCTCCCTCTCCCTCTCCCTCTCCCTCTCCCTCTCCCCTCTCCCTCTCCCTCTCCCTCTCCCTCTCCCTCTCCCTCTCCCTCTCCCTCTCCCTCTCCCTCTCCCTCTCCCTCTCCCTCTCCCTCCCTAAACACACACTCTCTGCGGCCTGAGACCCAGCCCTGTCGATTGAAGCTGAAAGGCTGGAGGTTGGTTCCACCTGAATGGATCCTGCGTTGGTGCTATTCCTGGAGCTGTGAGGGAACGGGGGGAGCGATGAGTCAGACATGAGTCACAATCATCTCAAAGTCACTCTCCTCTTGTCCCTTCCCGCCTCCGGCTATGGAACAGGAAATGAAACAAGGAGGAAACAAAGCGGAGAGCGCACGTATTACTGTTCTGACACGGAGAGAGGAGCGGAGGGCATTGAAAAGGAAGGCAGAGGAGTGAAGATGTAGCTGAACGCAATGTCAGCCTTTCGTTCATTCGTCTTTCTTTTAAAATTCGCGCACAATTCCTGATTGAATTGACACGCTGTATTTCCTTTAACCCCATACACACCTTAACATGTACCTTCACAAACAACACGATGCATGATTTGACAAGAATGACGTCAGCATCTATTCCGACATGAACGTCTGGCTTGACTAGGGGTAGCTTCAACCCTAAGATGAAGGGCTAGGGGTTTATTTCCGTTCACTATGATATATCAAGTCATGCTGAACTGGGGGCCAATTAGATGTGAGCATACAGTATATGCTCAAGAGGGCGCCATTCTCAAGGATTTCATCGGGCCTCGTGCACAAAGTCTAAGATATAACTTGCATGTAACTTCTAGTATTAGAGATTCATAATTTAGGTACACTTTTACATGATGTTTTCAACATGACCATGACTTGATGATACATGTAGCCTTTTAAATTAGTTTCATTTACCTTTTGGTTGTCCTCGACTTTAGTTGTTTCTTCAGTTAACCAAATTATGATAGTTATACAACCTTAAAAAGAAACAATGGATCTGCGTCATTTATGGTTAAATGATGATTAGTAGGTTGGATCTGACTTGAGAATTAGACTGAAATAGTTTAAAGAAAGGTTGGGGTCAAAAAAGACAAAAAAAGCAAAACAACTGGTTTGACTTCTTTCCCAGAAACATTTGAAGTTAACTTCTTACAGACATATGGTACTTTACTCAATTAGAACATCACAAAGACCCCTGAATGAGATTGACCGCCCTCCCGAATGCCCCTGCAGTTTTCCTGACACACCCACTCTCCTATCCTCTCAACTCATTTGTCTTTGACCTCACAGTCCACCCCCTAAAGTCTACCCACCCCCCACACAATCAGGCCCCACCTCTGTTGATGCTTCTCTCTCTCTCTCTCTCTCTCTCTCTCTCTCTCTCTCTCTCTCTCTCTCTCTCTGCCTGTCTCGCTCTCTTCCTGCCTCACTCCCTCTCAGTTCTCTGAACTCTTGTGATGTGTGCGTTGGAACAGGAAATGAACACAGAGAGAGGAGGCAGGCAGACTGAAACCTTGCACAGACGCAAAGAGCTCTCTCTCCCTCCCTCTCACTCTCTCTCCCTCTCTCTCCCTCCCTCACACACACAAACACAGCCGAGTCCACAGCAGTTACAACCAGGGCTGGAACTTTGAGCCCCAGGTGAAAAGAACTCCAGAGCAGGAGGAGGGGCTGGGGGAGTGGCCGAGGAGGGAGAAGGGACAGAGTGAGGAAAGGCTCAGACTGGAGAAAAGAAGGAGAGGGCGAAACACAACAACCTGTTACTGTGATCTGGGACTGTGGCAAGACAACTGAGGGAGAGAGAAATAACTCCAGGATGATTCTGCTCACCCCAAGTTCCAGGTAAACTGTCTGTTTAGCCTCGAATGAAGACGCGTGTATACTGTTTACTGTCGAGTAGCTTGTTTGTGAGTCGGTTTTGCACTGGGTTTTACCCAATACAGGTTTGATTGAACCTTTTTCGTCTTAGATTCTTAGAATGGAACAACGAATGGGAGGTTTTGACATTGGTTTTTGGCATTTTGCATCAAAGTTCAAAAAGGAACATTTTTATATTTTGTAAATGACTTTACAGGATAAGGTGAATCAGAATAAGTCATTTGTGTGTCGTGTAGGATGTGATAGGGGATGGACAGAAGACTTCCCATGGAAATGTTGTTGGAGGGTTTTATGGGAAACCAGGAACTTCATTTTGCAAGCCAAGGGGCGAGGACCAGGGTTGGATTGTAGAAAAACAACCCAAAAAATAGAACATCCTTAAATTGCTCCTGTTGCTGTTGTTGTGATGTGTTTACCAAGCACATGAGAGGAGGGGTGAAAGTTCACCCACTGTTGTGAGTCACATGCCGACCAATCTGTGAATGACGATCGCGTCACATGACCTCATCTCATGGCCTCTTCTCGTGGTGATGGGTCACCTTCCTGGTGACCACGTCTACTTCAGACCTCGTGTATCTACAGCATGAGTCTACTTTATATCTCGGACCTTTGCGTGCTTCTGACAGGGTGACACCTAGGTTTTGAGCGTGACGAGTATGGGGCGTGTGTGTGTGTGTGTGTGCGTGTGAGGGACAGAGCGAGTGAGAGCGAGTGTTGTGTTGGCCCCAAAGCCGTGAACACATTCCTGCCCCGGCCTGGTTTGGGTGGGTGTGTAAGGGAGAGCCCCCAGGCCTGGTCGCACTCACACATACGGAACATTCCTACAGGTCTACAGCTCCAATAGTGACACACCACACACACACACACGCAGGACAGGTATTTTGGTGAGCTGTTGCTCTGAGTGCACTGAAAAAAATGTGGTTCCATGGGCCCTCCCATCATTATTCCTCTTCTCTAGCTATGTATTGTTGTCAAATTTACAACCAACATTGTCCTTCCTCAGCAGAATGCTCTAGGGCGACGCCATTGTTCTGTTAGGGACCCGGGGGTAGTCCGATTTAAAGGTTACGAAAATGAGAGGGGAGAGAACACAGAGAGCTAAATTTGGACGGGTTGAGGAGTTAGGCATGGGAGTGTGGAGTACCACAGTTTGGAGGTGGCCCACATCTGCAGGAACCAGCCACACACACACACACAAGTACACACACAGACATTCACAGTTTCTCACTACATACACATGCATGGAGGAGTGCGCGGGCCTCTTTTCCAGCCGTCTGGACTTCCTGGCAGGAACCAGAGACAGGGAGCGAGGTCAGGGGAAGCAGAGCGCGGGGAAGAGAGAGGTTTCCGTGTTTAAACATCCACTGAATGGGATTAGCCTCCTCCAATTGTTCTACCTCCTCCAGCGAGCAAAAAAGGGTGTTCCTCACTTTGGGAAGATACAGGGGCTCGCACACGGAGAACGTGCACCTCGGGTTGTCCGTTTGGACTTTGAAGCTAACGGTTTGTAAGCTACTTCTGTGGGGTTTGGGGGGTGGAGGGGGAGGGGGGTTAATGTAGTCTATCTGTTCTCACATCTGGAACCATTGTGCAAATCAGAGGCAAAGCAGTGAAGCTCGCTGTTGGCAGATTTCGATGAAAGTGGACGGAAAGGGCTGCGTATTCCTCGAAATCCTCTAAATGCAAACTTCAACTGCTTTTGACTTGGGAAGGGCCCTGTTTTCCAGACTTGCACCGACATGATGAATCATGGTGCCGGGCATATCTGTCATTCTTCTTCTTTCTCTTTTTCTCTTTTTTTCCCCTCGCGGTCGTCAAACAGGTTCCTGTGCTCCCATTTGAGCAACAAAAGGCCTCCATGTGAAACTCAAACCTGGTACTGCAAAGCGCTGGTGGCTCCCCCCTGCTCAGATACGGACATGTACAGTGAGGGGACAAGTTAGCATAGCTTTATCTCTGAGGCAAGGATCCCTCCCTCCCTGGGTTTCTCTGCCTTTGGTTAACCACAGGATTGCTCTTCTGGCGCAGAGCCGCCCTCCCTCTGCTCCGGGTAGGAGCAGTGGGCCGGGCTGTTCCTTCGTGTCAGCCACCTCCCTCTGCTCTCCCCAGGCTGGCGTCCTGAGCAGTGGGCCCACTCTCTTTGGGACTTGTTGGAGCAGGTCTGCTCACAGCCAGTGTAGCTGGGCTGCTGTAAATGAGGAGTCAGCAGACAGTGAAGTGGACGTCTGCTGCTGTTGGATGGTGTTGGTGGCCGAGTAGGCAGCTTGGCGATGTGTCGGAGGAGGCGTTGGACGGTGGCGCGAGCAGGGTGCAGTCGTAGGAGTGGCTCTCGACTTCCACACAGAGCCTTTGTGTACAGTGTCGACATAGTTATGACGGAACAGTTCTTTCTTCTTTCACGCTTTCTCTCTCTCTCTCTCTCTCTCTCTCTCTCTCTCTCTCTCTCTCTCATCTCTCCTCTCTCTCTCTCTCTCTCTCTCTCTCTACCTCCTTTCCTTTCCCCCCCCTCTCTCTCCATCACTGTCTCTATCTGTCACTCCCTGCTCTCCTCTCCTCCCCACCCCCTCTCTCTTTCTCTCTCTCTCTCTATGTCTCTCTCTCTCTCTTTCTCTCCATCTCTCATCAGCAGACATGACAGAAGAGGACATCCCCTGACAGCCTCGTCTGTCCTCGTCTGTTTTAGATAGCATGCTGTTCTGTCCCCGAGCTCATCTGGTGTCGTCACAGTCAGGTTAGACCAGACCGACCGCCTAGACACAACACGCAGAACCAACCAGCCAAGCCCCGCCTCATTGGACCAGCAGCCTGGGGATGCGGCTGATTGGATAGCCTTGATAGCATTATAAGAGTTGTAATGGGGAATGTATGGACAGTTCAGATAGTTTACAGGAACATGGCTTTACCGGTAGTAGATAACATAGAAAGTGTAATCAAGAGGGCTAATACAGGCGATTGTTGATGTGGAATTGAAAGAGTGATGATGACATCAAAGCCACTCGAAGCCCCTGCAGCCCTCGCCCACACCGTTGACTGTGTGTTTGCAGTAGACAGGAGGCAGTTAATGTGTGGTGTAGATCTGCGGTCGCAGATAAGTGAGATGCTTGAGGTCTGTGGTCTGCTGTGTGTGGAACTGGAGAGAGAGAGGGGGAGAGGGGGAGAGAGAGATAGAGAGAGAGAGAGAGAGAGAGAGGGCGAGAGAGAGAGGGATAGTAGAGAGATAGAGGGGGAGAGAGAGAGCGAGAGAGAGACGAGAGAGATAGAGAGAGAGAGAGAGACGAGAGAGAGAGACAGAGAGAGAGACGAGCAGAGATGAGAGAGACAGAGAGAAAGGGATAGAGAGTAGAGAGCAGAGAGAGACGAGGGACACAGAGAGAAATACTTGTTTTTCGAAGACTCTACCTAGGCCCGACAGCGAGAGGTCAGGTCATTGTCACTTTGACACGACACAGTGGCACAAGAACCAAAATACAACAGTTGTTTATAATCCCAAAAGACAGAGAAGGCATAGATTCTCAGAATGTGTATTGTGCGTGTGTTTGCGGGTGTGTGCTTGTTTACAGTCAACTTTGCTTTGACTTTAATCTTACCCAGGAGGGATGTAGAACTTTTTAATACGCTATGTGACTCATCAGTCCTGTACTGGAGGTGATAGCTACCTCACACACGTTCCAGAAGTAGCCTGACCGGGTGTCTTTTGGAGCGCCCCCAAGATCAATGCAGATGCTTCCTTCCTGTCCCCTGCGTGTGGGCGGAGCCTCAGGCCAGGACAGGAAGGAGCCGTCTGAATCGAACCGCAACAAATCCATCCTTCTGGCAAATACCACAAATCTAACCTCCTCGCAAATCAGGCTGTACATATATTCATTAAGTCCTGAAGGAGAGGGTTTGGCTGGCTTAAATAACTGACTGAGAGCTACAAGCCAGGGAGGGAGGGGGTGCGGTTCTGTAAGTTCCTTAGGCCCTGGAACAAGAGATTCACCAGTCAACCTTCATTCTTCAGGTGACAGTTTCTTGGCAAATCACATACGCCGTCCACGCTGAACTCAAATGTATCTTTTTGTTTGTCTGTTTGTTTGTTTCCGATCATTTCTTTTTTGTCAGTCTGGACTGATTAGGCCTGGTGTTTTTCAGTCCTAAAACGGGCAAACGCCTCCATAACCACAACCTGTCGACCAAGTTCCCATATGACTTACCAAAACGTGAAAACAAAGTACCGTGTCAACGTCACTGAACTGTGATGTCATTTCCACATGCCGAACTGCCCCGCTTCTGCATGGTGGAGGAGAGGAGCAGAGCAGTGAGCTGGACCCAGCCAGCCGATTGGAGCCTAGACTACACTAGACCCTCCCATCTGGCGTGGCTGACCAATCCAAGGCTTTCAGATCATGCATCTAGGGAACATGGGCTGCAGGCGCAAGGGGACGCAGAGAGATCACAGGCACGTTTGCCGGCGTGAGGGTCGGAGGAATGCATCCCTGTGGGGACACGGGGTTAATCATGATCTGTTGACAGTGGGCGTGGGCCGGGGCCAAGTTCAGACGTGCTGTGTTTACCCAGCGGCATTCTGGGGACTTGGAGGGCGTTCCAACAGCTAGGACCCAGCAACACGTGTGGCGCTGTACACGGCGTCACGCGTAGGCCTCGCAGGATGTGCCGCAAACGACCACGCGTCTTGAGATCCTTCTATAGCATCTGGGGTTTGATTGCGTGCGTCGTTGCTATGTTCTGTCGCTGTGTACTTTCTCTTAACCACTGTTTTCTTTTTTTCTCTGTCCAGGAAGACGGCGGTTTGAGTCTTGAACACACCCCTCGCCCCTCCCCCTCCCCACCCCTCCACCACACCCCCCAAGCCCACACCTGCAGGTCGACCCCCCCTCCCTTGGAGTAGCCGTAGCGATGACCTCCTTGGCGTGCGACATGGGTCTGGTTCTGGTGGAGTTTGAGTACCAGTACACGGGCCGCGACGGCGCCCCGGTCTCCATCAAGCCCAACGAACGCTACCTCCTCCTGGCCAAGACCAACGACCACTGGTGGCACGTCCGCAAGGACGAGCGGGCCAAGCCCTTCTACATCCCGGCCAAGTACGTCAAGGAGCTCCCCGCCAAGCTGCCCTCGCCCCTGGACTTTGCCGACCCGGCATCCCCAGAGACGATCGTGGTGCCGGTCGCGGTCCCGGTCCCGGTTCCGAGGCCCCCTCTACCGGAGCGTGCGGAGGATAGCCGGCCGGGCGACGAGGTCACGATCAGGCTGAGGTCACCGAGCAGATACAGGAAGACGGAGAACCGCATGTCCACGTTCGGCGTCCCGCTGGAGTTCCACGACCCGCCGCCGCCCGCGTTTAAACGAGGGGGTGCGGGCGAGCCACCGACGAGCATTCACCTTCCCGTGACCGTCGAGGTGGTGGCCGCGCCTCACGCCAACGACAGTGCCACGGACAAGAGGAGGACGAGCCTGAAGTCCAGCTCTCTCTTCGGCTCCTCCAAGGCCCTGTCTGTGGAGGAGCAGCAGAAGCCCAGAGTGCCCAGCTTCAGCCCCGCAGACCCGGTCCACAGACCCACCCAGGCCATACCGGTCGAAATGCCCGTCATCCCACAGCCCGTCGTCACGCGGAAATCCCCAGACGTACCGGACTCGCCTCTGGAGCTGGAGGAAGATCTCGAGGAGGAGGAGGAGGTGTCGAGCGAAGATCTGAAGGACGAATCGCAGGAGGACTCAGAGAATATTTATGAAACCATAATGGACCTGAACCTGGATTTGTCTTCTATAAGGGACACAGGCCCTGAGGCCCCAGCCGCCCCCGCTTTGATTGGCCCCTCACCCTGTGTCCCTGCTGTGATTGGCCCCACCCCTGGCACCCCCGCTGTGATTGGACCCACCCCTGGCACCCCCGCTGTGATTGGCCCCTCCCCTGGTGCCCCTGCTGTGATTGGCACCTCCCCTGTTGCCACGGCTGTGATTGGACCCTCCCCTGTTGCCACGGCTGTGATTGGACCCTCCCCTGTTGCCACGGCTGCTGTACCTTCCCAACAGAAACAGGTAACTACTCCCCTGGACAGTAAAAATCTGAACGTTTATTCCAATTTGGGGTTTTTACTTGTTGTGTTAAAACAGCTCTGCACACTGACTACAGTTCATGTGGCTAATATAGACAATCCTATTCTTATTAATCCTCAAGAACTGTCACAGTTAAGATCGATGTCACTGATTGTGTGTTTTCAAAGTATCGGAAATAGAAGGCTTTACAAGGCACTGGTGTAGTTCAGAGGGCATGGTTTCCATGTCATATCTAAGAGATAACAGCTCATATTCTTTAGGCGGGGGGCAGGTCGTCCCTGTATACAATACATGTTGGATTAGGCAAACTGAATGCTAGGTCCCAACTCCATGTTATTCATATATGACCTCACAATGTGGGCGTGGCTCTGAAACATGACCTCACAATGTGGGAGTGGCTCTGCAATAATATTTCCTGCTCAGGAAGTAGGACTGGCAAGGCAGAACCTTTCCAACAGAGCCTATGAAGAACACAAACACTCACTCCTTCTACACAGATACTAGTGAAAACCTTGTCACTGCAGATACTGGGGACACTGGGTGTGGTGTTTGTTCAAGGTCAGAGTTCAAGGGCACTTAGCCTGGTGTCGTTTGATGTTTTGTGACCCAAGGTGCCACTAGGGGGCACTGTCTGCATTCCTTTGTCTCATGGAGGAAAGCAGCAAGACTAAACAAGATTACCCAGTGTCCCACTGGATGGGAGGTCTTGTGGATTATACATAAAACCTAAAAAACCCTATTCTTTCATTTTATAGATTCATCGTGTCTGACTTTTGGAACTCTGTTTACAATACAATTACAGTAGGCTGCAGTTTTAGTGTTAAACTAAATGTTTCAGGAAGTTCAGGAAGAGAATTTCACATTTTTAAAAGGTCCAGCCAGAGAAAACGTTCTACAACATCCAATGAGATGGCTGTGGAAACACCCTGGGATCTGAGTCTGTTTCCAGGATGGAGAGGGGAAGTGAAGGGGAGGAAGAGAGGACAAAAAACACAATGCTTGGGGACCAGCTTGATCTGTGACATCACACAATGTCTAGTCGACAAAATCCCCACAGAGCGCCGGTGTAGTTTCGGCCTGCTTGCGTCAGTCAGGGGGCAGTGCCCAGGCAGTCAGGGGGCAGTGCCCAGGCAGTCAGGGGGCAGTGCCCAGGCAGTCAGGGGGCAGTGCCCAGGCAGTCAGGGGGCAGTGGGCAGGCAGTCAGGGGGCAGTGCCCAGGCAGTCAGGGGGCAGTGCCCAGGCAGTCAGGGGGCAGTGGGCAGGCAGTCAGGGGGCAGTGCCCAGGCAGTCAGGGGGCAGTGCCCAGGCAGTCAGGGGGCAGTGCCCAGGCAGTCAGGGGGCAGTGCCCAGGCAGTCAGGGGGCAGTGGGCAGGCAGTCAGGGGGCAGTGCCCAGGCAGTCAGGGGGCAGTGCCCAGGCAGTCAGGGGGCAGTGCCCAGGCAGTCAGGGGGCAGTGGGCAGGCAGTCAGGGGGCAGTGCCCAGGCAGTCAGGGGGCAGTGCCCAGGCTGAGGGTCCATGGGCAGGTTTGGGTGGCGGAGATAACGCCACAGGCAGGCGGTTGGGAACAATGCCATCCGGAGGAAGAGAGAGGGTCAGTCACCAGGGCCGGTCCGCTGGGCTGACGGCAGCGGGGGATGTGATTGGCTGGTTTGGGCCGTGAGCACAGGACAGGAAGTGTTGTGTCGAGCTGCCCAGGAAGAGGAAAATCAAACACTGTTAAGGCCACAATAGTTTTTTTTTAAAGCAATAGAAGAGGCGTGTATTTCAGGAGCGAGATTATTTCGACAGTTGAGGAAGTCGACTCGTTTTATAAGTGTTATACATAACAGACAAAAGTCTCTCTACAAAACGTAAATATGGTCGGGGCAGAACACAACGTTGGAATCATGAAGAAACCCAGCAGACACCAGAGGTGTGTCTGGTCTTTGAGGAGAGCGAGTAGAGTGGTGTGTAGGCGTGTCTAATCAAAGACCTACAGGTGATTGTTAGTCACGTCAACATGGCCCATTGCTTGAGCTCAAGCATGTCACCACAACGCAGCTAGGTGCGCTAAACAGACTATAGGGTCTCGTCAAACTCTCCTGTAGTCACCTGTGCATGATCACCTGTGATGTGATGGTGAAGCAGGCAGTAGCAGTCCAAGTTCAGCCATTCCCTCAGAGAGCTGGAACAGAGCGCCACACTTTATCCGGACGATCAGGCCAGAATGGTTCATTAGGGTTGTGATGCAGGAAACATGCAATTATACTAGTAAAAATACACCCACGTTACCCAGAGGGCAGAGGAAGAAAACTGTGACTCCTCACCCAGGCACAGAGTCAGACAGTTGTTTACCAATCTGTGGAACACACCTGGAACTGGTGATAGGAAGCCTCTGGGTAAGTTCAAAGATCCTGTCGTTTTATGTGGTCATATTCATTGTCTTTGATACGGGTCATTTTGTGTTGTGAGATATGCCGATGCCGATGTTTAGTTTGAGCTGAAGCATTAGTTTGAGATGTTTCTCGCATGCTGCAGGGAACAACCTTGACCTTTTTTGATCTCCCTACATCTTTACATGCCGTCTGTGGATGTTAATTGGCTCTTGACACTTCCTGAAAGAAGCCCAGAAGACGAGACACGACAGGTTTCTGCTGTGGGTGAAGAGGGAGGTGTGGTAGACGACTGCTCCGTACAAACCGTTCAACCAATCGGTGCGGTGACGTTCAGATATAGTAGAAATGGTCATCGACCTCGATTTTTCGAATCCTGATTTGTTTCGCTGGACGTCGGAATGACGTGTTAAAGCAACGATTTGAGTAAGAGCCGCTGTCTGAAAAGTGGCTCCTTGAGTTTCTGTACAATAACTGAGGATGAGATTTCACCCTCATTGTGTGGCCGGCAGTGATGCCGGTAACGCGCTACTTAGTAACGCGTTACTCTAATCTGACCACTTTTTTCAGTAACGAGTAATCTAACGCGTTACTATTTCCAAACTAGTAATCAGATTAAAGTTACTTGTCCAAATCACTGTGCGTTACTATTTTGTCATTAATAGTAAAATATATATTTGATTTCTTCTTGTGTCTCTGGGAGTGAAGTCATGTAGCGTATGCGACAATTTAGTCACGTTTTCAGCATGAGGGTCACGTCATGTGTATAGGCTACACCTACTACGCAGCGACACAAACAACGTAGGAGGAGAGAGATGCGCATTTTCGAGTTGGAAATACAATCACTATTTTAAGTATTTGTCAGCTAAAGAAGGAAATATCAAGGTTCGTTGTACTCTGGTGCTGGTGGCGACAAAGTGCTATCAAGCTACAAAAACACGACGTCAAATTTGAAGAAACATTTGGAGTCGCAGCACTGCACAGTCAAATTTACAGAGCAAATCCCGTTTCTGTGACTGATGTACAACCACGGGTTACTCGCTCCACTGTTTCACTCATAACATGCGATTAGAACGTAATATTAGGCCAACATTACACATTTAGACATGATATCAGCCTACATGTGGTATTATAGGCCTACACTTGTTTTGTTTTGTAAAACCACTCCTTGCTTCTCTAATGCTGTGAACAACAGGTAGGCGTACAATGTGCATAAAACATGTTGGAAATAATGTAATTGTTACATTTATAAACAATGTAGATCATAAATAGTAAGTTTTGCCATTACAATAGGTGCGTTCGACATGGACTGCGGCTGAATGAAACGACCGGCGAGAGTAGCCGCTTGCAGTCGGGGAGGAGTTGAAAACGGCTCTGTAAAGTTGGACATTCCAGCTTCTCGTGGTTTGCTGCGTTGATGTCAGTCATGG
The DNA here is from genome assembly GCA_903064625.1 of Mallotus villosus. Taxonomy (NCBI): domain Eukaryota; kingdom Metazoa; phylum Chordata; class Actinopteri; order Osmeriformes; family Salangidae; genus Mallotus; species Mallotus villosus. Next base: position 55,542 of record CAEFZP010001790.1, read on the forward strand.
CCGATCAAGCGCTGTTTGCTTACGTTACTTTATTTATAATTAAACTTAGTCTTTCCGTTAGTAGAAGAGGTGGCCCAAAACCCTTTCTTCAACAAATGTTTTACTCAATCAAATAGTTTGGTCCGGATTTGAGCATTGGCGAAACTGAAGGTGTCAGAATAATTACAAAACAAGCGTCAAAGTTGTCGTGTGTGAGTCTGGCCAATCATGAAATAGCTGTGTCGTCATTTGAAGCCGTGCAGTTGCTCTTGAGAAAAGGCGCTCGGCTACACTGCTGGCAGTTCTCGAATCGATCTCACGGTACTTTGATGGCTACGTCACAGTGACCTAGCCTCGGCGCCGTCTCAATTCGGACAAAAAGTCTAACCAGAATTCACTGTTTCAAGTCAGCCGCCTGCAGCCAGCTGCAGCGCTGCATGAAGCGAGGTCATGTCGAACGCACCTAATGTTAATATGTCAGGTCAAGAAAGACTGTCATTATTGATTTTTTTATAAAAGCATGTAGTCTTTTTTTTAGGAAATAGTTTTTAAGTTCAACTTAAAATGTCAGGAGATACATTGTACATTGTTGTTGTGTACATTACTGTTAAAAATGCACTTCTAATGAAGTGAGTGTTGTCCGGTTGTCATTTTTATGTTGAGGCGGCGGGGGCGTTGTCGGCAGCTGATGAATGTAACTAAAAAAGTAACTTGTAATCTAACTTAGTTACTTTTAAAATCAGGTAATCTGTAAAGTAACTAAGTTACTTTTTAAAGGAGTAATCAGTAATCAGTAATCAGATTACTTTTTCAAAGTAACTGTGGCAACACTGGTGGCCGGCCACCACACTCCGGACACTGTGTGGCTACAACCATTCCGTGTTTTGCTCTGTGGCCTTACGTCAACGGAAAATAAATCAAAAGCGCGATATTGTTTTAAGACGCTTTTAGGGTGCCTGACTGGATACATGTTGGTTGAAGAATACCAAACAGCGACGCATACTTTGGGCAGGGTGAATGGTATTTAATCCAATGGTATTCAACCCCAAATTCTGTAATTATACTGTTACTAAGGTGTGTTCCGTGCTGTAACCATACGATGGGGAAATAGGGCCCTGTCTGACCCTCTGCCAGGCAGTCGATCAGTCAGCGAGCCAGAGACCCCCGCCTCCAGAGACCCCCACCTCCACCCCTGGTTCACTGGGCGATGTGAGGCAGCCAGAGACCCCCGCCTCCAGAGACCCCCGCCTCCACCCCTGGTTCACTGGGCGGTGTGAGGCAGCCAGAGACCCCTGCCTCCAGAGACCCCCGCCTCCACCCCTGGTTCACTGGGCGGTGTGAGGCAGCCAGAGACCCCCGCCTCCAGAGAACCCCGCCTCCACCCCTGGTTCACTGGGCGGTGTGAGGCAGCCAGAGACCCCCGCCTCCAGAGACCCCCGCCTCCACCCCTGGTTCACTGGGCGGTGTGAGGCAGCCAGAGACCCCCGCCTCCAGAGACCCCCGCCTCCACCCCTGGTTCACTGGGCGGTGTGAGGCAGCCAGAGACCCCCGCCTCCACCCCTGGTTCACTGGGCGGTGTGAGGCAGCCAGAGACCCCCGCCTCCAGAGACCCCCACCTCCACCCCTGGTTCACTGGGCGGTGTGAGGCAGCCAGAGACCCCCGCCTCCAGAGACCCCCGCCTCCACCCCTGGTTCACTGGGCGATGTGAGGTAGCCAGAGACCCCCGCCTCCAGAGACCCCCGCCTCCACCCCTGGTTCACTGGGCGGTGTGAGGCAGCCAGAGACCCCCGCCTCCAGAGACCCCCACCTCCACCCCTGGTTCACTGGGCGGTGTGAGGCAGCCAGAGACCCCCGCCTCCAGAGACCCCCGCCTCCACCCCTGGTTCACTGGGCGATGTGAGGCAGCCAGAGACCCCCGCCTCCAGAGACCCCCGCCTCCAGAGACCCCCACCTCCTCCACCCCTGGTTCACTGGGCGGTGTGAGGCAGCCAGAGACCCCCGCCTCCAGAGACCCCCACCTCCACCCCTGGTTCACTGGGCGGTGTGAGGCAGCCAGAGACCCCCGCCTCCAGAGACCCCCCGCCTCCACCCCTGGTTCACTGGGCGGTGTGAGGCAGCCAGAGACCCCCGCCTCCAGAGACCCCCACCTCCACCCCTGGTTCACTGGGCGATGTGAGGCAGCCAGAGACCCCCGCCTCCAGAGACCCCCGCCTCCACCCCTGGTTCACTGGGCGGTGTGAGGCAGCCAGAGACCCCCGCCTCCAGAGACCCCCACCTCCACCCCTGGTTCACTGGGCGGTGTGAGGCAGCCAGAGACCCCCGCCTCCAGAGACCCCCACCTCCACCCCTGGTTCACTGGGCGGTGTGAGGCAGCCAGAGACCCCCGCCTCCACAGACCCCCGCCTCCACCCCTGGTTCACTGGGCGGTGTGAGGCAGCCAGAGACCCCCGCCTCCAGAGACCCCCCCCTCCACAGACCCCCGCCTCCACCCCTGGTTCACTGGGCGGTGTGTTTACTAAACAAAGGAGGGGCCCTTTCCTGCAGGACCACAAACCCAACTGCTTTTATCCCAAACAACTGCAGAACACACCCAACACATACGCATGGACACACACTCACACATATGCACTCAAGTACACACACTCACACATTCACATGCACACACAAACACACACATGCACACAAGTAGACACAATAACACACATTTTCATAACCCAACAGAGATATTGAGCAAGAGAAAGTGCATGTGAGAGAGTGAGAGAGAGAGAGAGAGAGAGAGAGAGAGAACGAGAGACTGAGAGAGAGAGAGAGAGAGAGAATGAGAGAGAGAGACAGAGACAGAAAATGCACTCGTAAATTCTTCATTCATTTTTCTCTTCTTCTGTACTGAGAGAACAGAATGTAAATAAGACCATGTAAAACTCCCGTGTGTGTCCTGTGTGTGTATGCAAAAACATATTTTGACTTTATACGAAGCGTTCAGAGACTGGACATGAAAGAGTTAACATTGGCACTTTCAGCCACTCCCTCGAGCCTGGCTGGAAAGCATAAGCTTACCTGCACCTGGCAGGGAAGGTGCAGAGCGGAGGTAGCCTGGGAACACACTGACAACCAGGCAGGAACACAGGAAAAGGGATTCACTTCGGCCCTGGCTGTTGATCTATCGGAGTGCTACTGCAAATAACTTTCCGTTGTGAATGTCAGGTAAAAAAAGAAAATCTGGATTATTTGGTTGCGTTCGTAGTGTTTGTAGAGATTCATAATTCCTGTCAGACATTGTAATGAAGTATGTGAGAGACAGTCTGTGTGAACAATGGTTTTGCCTTTTGCCCTGTTGATTATGAATCAACAGGCAAAGACAGTGTTAATGCAATCTAATCAAATTTGACCACCTACTCTTTCATGAACCATTTAGCTTAATCATGATTTAAGAAGAGCACATTGATACTTAGCAGGAGTAGCTCTTGCAGTACCAAAATCAGTGATACGAGATCAATACATTCCACAGCTGATCCTGATTGAAATGCTTATCTGATCATGACGAGATAGCATGTTAATTCCTAATGGGCCAAGAATAATCCTTACTTCTCCGGGCAAGGTTGCCGTGAACCACTTCTGACGGCCACTCTGATCAATGTGTGATGACTTGGCAGTGTCTTCACTGGATGTCCCAGTGGCAGTGTCTTCACTGGATGTCCCAGTGGCAGTGTCTTCACTGGATGTCCCAGTGGCAGTGTCTTCACTGGATGTCCCAGTGGCAGTGTCTTCACTGGATGTCCCAGTGGCAGTGTCTTCACTGGATGTCCCAGTGGCAGTGTCTTCACTGGATGTCCCAGTGGCAGTGTCTTCACTGGATGTCCCATTGGCAGTGTCTTCACTGGATGTTCCAGACAGAGGCAGGATGCTGATTGGCCAGTATGGGACAAAGTCACTCATTCAGAATCCATGGTCTCTCTTCTCTATCCAGCGCCTCCACTTAGTAGCCCAGCCACACACACAATTATATGTTTGAAGAAAAACTACAGATGGTTGTACTTTTGGTATGGAACGTGTGGATTCTGCCCATACTAACGAGGATGTCTGTGAGTTACGTTGGTGTAAAATGTGTCAGTTTGGTACTGTGATGTCGTGGAGGTCAGCTGTCAGGTCCTCGCTTCCTCGCATGCTGTAACCACATGCCATGTCCACCTTCTTAGCGAGCCTGCATGCTTCCTGTTTGGACAGTACAACGCACTCCATTTAATCACACAGTTGGTTATGTCACTACATTGGTGAGACAAACTGCAGTCATCAGGAAAGCAGTGATATGGAGGGTCAAAAGTCTGTACCATCGGGAAAGGAATGGAATGCCAGTTTGACTATTTCTTGTCAGCTATGAATCATTGACAGGAGGTCACATGATCAAAAGTCAATAAGTCTTGACTATGTCCTGGTTAACAGAGCCAGTAGAAAGGCTATATTGTCAGACGTGAAGGGTGGTTTATCCCTTTCACCTCTGTGACAGTAATACACCAGGGGCATATCAACTCAACAAGATAGGGTTGACTCAAGGACCGGTGCGAACTTATGTAAGCTTGTTATGCCTGAACATGGTGGTTCCTGAGATTGTCTCCGTTCACTTTGAAGAGGCAGCACTCGGTCAGTGTGACTGCCCCGTCCTCTGCTACTTGCATATCTGAGGATTCCACCAACTTTTCTCTTCTCACTGATTTCCCACTCAGATGTTATCTGTAGAGACCATTCTGACCTGTTTCTGTGAAGTTGTATCCCCCCGCCCCCCCCGAGGTGTTTGTTTACATATGGGGCTTCTCTGCTTGAGCGTAAGGACATCAAACAGCTATTGTACCCCACTGTACACAGTCATAAAGACGTGGGTGGTGTTGGGTAGCAGCTATGTGGCATGGACTGTAGGTCCTGTCTTGTTTAGCTGTGTCCTGTGTCTGTCGGCTGTTTCTGCCGGCTGTGTCTCTAGGCTCTGTGAGGTGGTTGTGAGGGCGGGGACTTACTAAGCCAGGTTGCTGCTAAGGGTGTGTCACAGGTTCTATTTGAATAACAAAACAGTTATTGTCTGGTACCTAGAAGTCTTTGGAGTGGTGTTCTGGTGTGTTCCGTTTGCGAGGTCATTAGATGTCATTCTGTCCATGCACCCTCCTGTACTAATATGTCTCACCATTTATCCTGGCTTGAAATACTGTTTTTTGTGTCATTAAAAACTAAGATATTCTTTGCTTTAGGCAAGAGTGTGTAGGCTAGGAGTCCTATATGACTAAATACATGTGTTTTAAAGTATAATTATTTTTACATACACCTGAACATCTGTGTGTGTATGAGTGTGTGTGTGTGTATGATATATTGGTTGAAGGATGTCAGTTGAGTTGAGTTGAGTTGTACACAAACAACCCACTTGTTTGTTTAAGATGTTAACTTCATTGGTTCTTCACAAGAGGAAATGACAGTTGGATGAAACCTTCCACTAAGTAAAGGGTCTAGCATGTGTGTGTGTGTGTGTGTTTGTGTGTGTGTCTGTGTGTATGTCCGGCTTTGTATGTTTAAGTCAGAAGGGAGTGTGTCTGCGTTTAACTATTTCTGTGGGCAGGTCCTCTTCCAGTGCCAGACTAATCTGCAAAACTTTCCAAAGTTGTGTTTTGGATACGCAAACATCTTGCAGTTCCCCAATCTCTCATAATGTATTTGAAATGTAAACACATATCCAGTGGTGAAGGGGGAACTGATGCTTGGTCTGGTCTGAACATGGGATACTCATGTTGTTCCCTAGCTAACTCACTTCTGCTTTTGAAGTCTGAAAGTGTTCCTCTGAAAAGATCAAGCATTCTGCATCTGGCAGTACAGCTTGAATGTTTGGTGTTTTGGAAAGGACCATGAGTGACTTGATCCTCAGAGCTGTCTGTAGCTTCAGGTACAAGCTGAGGAGCATTGCCCATGAGCGCCAGGTACGTCCACTACTGCGGCTGTGTGTCAGTTTAATCACACGACAGGGAGTGCTGTATTTCTGAAAATAAACACGGCTGTGATTAACTGTTATCATCTAGCCATGCTGACATTCGGCCATAACGCACGACCGAGAGTGTGATGTTGGTTTTATTCAACGGTTCTACGAGTGCCGTTTATTAGCTAAAGCGACAAGATTTGGATTTACGTGGCCCTGCCAAAATATTTCTGCAACTCTGACTGTTGCCAAGCAACAACAAAAAACATCCTATAAGCAACTACTGATTGTAACTTTGTATAGGTTTAACTACACCTTACCGGAGGGCAGTTACTTTGTATCCTCTACATTTCCTCTACATGTTCATGTTGATCTGAGTTTGCGAAGTTTGTTACAGTATAACTTTAGATAGACAACGGTCGTTAATGCAAGAAGGGTGAATCATGTAGGCCTTAGTTAAAAGTTCCAGTGCAATAGCCAATTATCAGCACCCGTGGAATGCCTCTTGTCCAATCAAATAACTTTTGTTGGATCTAACTGTTGTTTAATAGCCTAGATCAGCATCGTTGTCCTCGCCTGCTGTTTTTACTGAAACACGACTTTGGTTCTCTGCTTTGCCTTATAGCATAAGCATGCTGGCACAATCTCGTGGGGTTAGAAACGTCTGGGTCAAATACGATTCGTACTTGTTTTGCAACGAGTTTCTTTACAGCTCACTGCAGTGTGAGAAGGCCGTTGGCCACGGAGGTATCTCCGACCCGTCCTCACTTAGTGAAAATGTCGAGGGTTTCAGGTTGGGATGTTTTGCTACAGCTCACTTCCTCTCCCCAGAGACGCACTCTGAGCTTTGGAAAAGCATTCGTGAGACACGCCCACTTCTGCTGCAGATTGTCTGACGCGGGAACACTTTCCAGCACGGCTGCTAAACGACAGGCAGTCAGAGTTGGAAAATCCAGTTGTGTCTTCAGCGTTTTCTCTTCCGTTCGTCCGCTGACGCCTTCAGAGGCCAGGGGAACAGTGAGACGGCCACTCTGCGGTGGATTCGGTGTTGGTGCCTCTCGCTGTCAAAGTGCTCAGGGAGAGATATCCAATTCAACGGTCTTTGTCGCCTAAGAGGCAGAGAGGTGCAGAGAGAGGGAAGAGTAGAGAGAGAGAGAGAGAGCAAGGGAGAGGGCAGGAGGGGTGAAGAGGGAAGAGAAGAAATAGGACTCTCTACCTCTGTCCTTTGTCCTTCTGATGATTCTCCCAGGGTTCCCTGAGGAGGTCGGGTTTCCCTGGCAGGGATCATGGGCCCCCTGGTGCCACTGCAGAGTGGGAGGAGCTGCGGGCCAGAGTGGGAGGAGCCATAGGGTAGTGGAAGGGGCTGGGGGTCCGAGTGGGAAGAGCTGTAGTCCAGAGTGGGCGGGGCTGTGGGTCAGAGTGGGCGGGGCTGTGGGCCAGAGTGATGGCTCGCACAATGGGGGTGACGGAGCCCAGGTACCAGCTGTCGTCTCCATTCTCACACACTCTCCATGGAACAAGGCCCATCTGTGGGACAGAGAGCGGGACTAACAACGACCGTTTCACTTTTGAAACACCGTCTTGTTATAGCGATCATTGTTGCTGACCATTCAATCGTTCTAGTGTTTGCTGTTCCAGTTTAGCACCGGGTCTGTGCTTCTACCTGACTGCTACCTGACCCCTCTCTTGTACAGGTGGAGGATGCTAACCCCAACACCGCTGTTTACGCCAACATCACAGACCTGAAGAGGAACGTCCCAGAGCCTCCCTCAGTGCTGCCCGCCACCCCCATCCCCGGCTCCGCCCCCTCCTCCTGCATCTCCTCCCCTGGGGCAGCTAGCCCCGCCTCCTCCCAGGGTCAGCAGGAGGGATGGCAGGTTCACACTGACCAGGACAGCGGGAAGGAGTTCTACTACCACCCAGCCACGGGGCAGACCTCCTGGGCCTCCCCCCTCAGCCCAGCCCTCTCCTCCTCCTCCGTGGAGATGGACCTCCCCAGGGACAGAGAAGTGCTGCTGGGTCCCTCCCCGGCCCTCTCCCCGGCCCTCTCCCCGGCCCTCTCCCCGCCCTCTCCCCGGCCCCCTCCTCCGCCTCGTCGCAGAGCTCCGGCTGGGAGCAGCTCCTGGACGAGACCTCAGGGAGACACTACTACTACAACCCCACTTCGGGAGCCACGTCCTGGGCTGCGCCGGAACCCACCACCCCCTCCTCCCCGGGCTCCGAGACCGCAGCCGAGGAAAGGAAGTTATGCGAAGGACCGGTAAGCTATTCAAGGAACGGCAGTTACTGTTACTGACGGTGCCTCAACGAGTTACAGGGGACGGAAATATGTTCTCCCCTCACGTGAGTCTCCATGCTGTCGCCTCCAGCCCCCCCTCCCGGAGGAGGACTACCCCACAGAGGTGACTGGAGGCCCGGGCAAGCCCCCCTCCGTCCACCCCAGAGACCCGGCGCCTGTTCCGGGCAACCGTCCAGTCATCCCCCGGGCCAGCCTGGACGTGAGCGCCCCAGCAGGCTGGACCCGCACCATAGAGCCCGACGGCAGGACCCTGTACACCTGCGAGCGCACCCAGGAGCAGGTGAGGACATGACGGACTGGAGTTGTAGGATGTTTAGCATGGAAATCATGTATAAAGGTTTTTGGTTTAAGTATAAACGGTTTGCTCAGGTTGTGTCCCTGTTAGGACGGATGTGGCCCTTGATGCAGCTTTGTAACTAGTGTGTGTTGTGTGTGTGTGTGTGTGTGTGTGTCCAGTGGATCAGGTCGGAGGATGAGAAAGGAAAGACCTACTATTATGTGAGAGGTGGATCCAGGTCACAGTGGAACCTTCCAGAGGTACAGTACACACATGCGCTGCAGACACTGTGGTGAATGAACCAGAGAATGAATGGACGATAGAGAGAGACTGAGAGAGAGAGAGAGAGAGAGTGAGTGTGAGAGAGAGAGTGGGAGAGAGAGAGAGAGAGAGAGAGAGAGGGGGTGAATGAGAGAGAGACATAGGGAGTGAATGCGAGACGGAGTGAGTCCGAAGAATGGGCCGAAAAACAAACGACGACTGACTTGTTTTTCCACTAACCCTCTTCACAAGGAGACGCAGCCTCCAGTAAGAGGTGCGCCCGTCCCCTCCCAGTGCCCGGCCGTCCCCGGCCAGCTCCGCATGGGGAACGGACTGGAACCAGATGTCCCGCTGTCCCACAAGAACTGGAGACACACCATCCTGGTGGGGCCCACCCAGCTCGGCCCTCCGTACGAGGACACGGTGAGAGACATGAGGGGCGGGGACGTCAGGGACGAGGGTTCGCTAGGGCCGCGCCATTTGTAATGCGGGGGTGTTTTGCGTCGCGTCTCAGTAACTACGATCGTGCGACGGATTCTTATGTCGGTCGCACTGAATCGGAATCGGTTGTATGATTATGATGTCGTTGTGGAGCGGCTTCACCGTAAATATATTGTATGTTTCGAATATTCAATGAAGAAAAAGAGAAATAGATTACAAAAATATATATATACAATTGTTAGTCGGGGTTTAGTATGACAGCCATACCAGGGTCTGTTTATGAAGACTCCAGTTTGTATCGGTTCAAACTGACCAACTGGACTGGGGACTGGTCTCAGGCAGACATATCTGGCCTTCAGAACCTCACTAATGCTCTTATGACGTGAGGTGATGTCATTCCCGCCCATCCAGGCTGTGGAAACACCTGCCTCTTTGTCTTCCTCTCCAGAGGTCACACACTGTGTCCACATGGGAGGAACCACTGTGGGAAAGAGGGGGATTAAGAGGATACAATCACTCTGTGGGTTTGGAGGAGAGTTCTAGAACAGAGCTGCCTGAAAGGGAACTGAGTTTGAAGAGGAAGTTTCTCCGAAATGGTTTTCTTTGAACCTGTCCAGTCAAAATAATCATGAATCTACCTCAGGGTTGACTGGTACTATTTGAGGAATGAACTGACATTATGCTTTGCTATAAACGTACAACGTTTCATTTTCTCGTTTCAGAAGTTCTTCCCGGCACACAAGCGGAACGCGTCGGACTTCAGCGACGCCAGCTCCGTGAGCTCCCCTGAGAACCCTGCGTCCGTACGTACTCGCAGAACCCCACACCGGGCCCCCCCTCGGGCCTCTCTCCCCGCCCCACCGCACACATGACACAGAGCTCGCACGCCCCTGCCACGCACATCAACAATGACACCTGACGTTTCCTTTTCGCAAAAAAGGCCGATCCTTTGAAACCGCGGAGGAGCCTGTCGTCGCACGTCTCGGCCCCGCACCTCCACGTAGGTTCTGTGGGCGGGGGGGAGGCCTGCTAGATGCATTGTGGGTAGTGGGCGAGAGAGGCCGTGGCGCCAGGTGGTGTGTGGGTGTGCTGATGGAACTAACATCTTGTGAGAAGGTCCTCTGAAAACGTCCAAGCCACCTTGCTGTCCCCTAACAGCGTGCTCAGACGTGGACATGTCGGTAGGAGTGGTCTTTGCATGACTCTAGTAACACTAAGGTTGTGGGCTGATTCGAGAATTCTACTAATTGTTGAGCGCTGATGAGACTCCCCCTAGTGGCCAAGGTTGTTAAATGAAGGCCTTTGTTGTTATACGCACTGCAGAATACACCTAACTTTGGTTGTATTGTGTTGTGGCAGACAGCAGACTCTCTTAGATGTGTTAGATACATCTTGCCCTCGACACCAGTGTGAAGGTAATAACTAGGTATGGTCAAAAGGTTTGGGTTTGTTGTAGTGTTATAGGCAATCGATTCAGGAAAGTCAAACATATTCAAACTCAATGAATCGGCAAGGCACACACCCGGGCATGTATAACTAACACACACACACCAAACACACACAGACACACAGACCACACCCATGTTGATACCTGAGTCATATTTCAAGGCTTGCCTGGTTGAAGAGTCATAACTCAGGAATTCAAAAGTGACCTGAAAGTGAGCCAAGAGGCTGTTCACTTTGCTGAGCTGAGATAAGCGAAGGCAATAGATACTAACTCTTCCTGTGCTTGGATGTTGCTTGTGATGTGGGTGTATTTCCTTGACTGTGCAGCCTGTGGGCTCCTGCAAGTAAATGGATCTGCGTTTGACATAGTGTTTTTCCTACCTCGACGCCGGCGGTACTCAAAAGCGCTCGGTCGGCATGACTCGAAATAAATGTGCCGACTCGTTCCGACCGTGCTGAACTGTGCGTCTGTCGCGTTGCAGGGCCACCTGCTGGAGAAGGCAGGGGATCCTGAACAAAACCAAAGTTGCAGACCACGGGAAAAGACTCCGGTGAGTGATAACGGCTGAACGTCCACCTGGCCTCCCGGGTGGATAACGGCCCTTCGTCCAGCAAGCGCTCATTGCCCCACGGCTCCTCTGTGGAGAGTAGCAGGCCTGAATCCTTCTCTCCCTGGTCTCCTCCACAGGAAGAACTGGGGTCAGTCTTGGACTGTGCTGCATGGAGGAATCCTCACCTTCCACAGAGATCCCAAATCTGCCCCCACAAGCAACTCTGTAAGAACACCTCGCCTCACACACACTGGAGACAATAGTGCATGTCACGCTTTGAGTATAAGAAAAGCAAATGATAAATAAAAGGTGTTATTGTGGTTATTAATAGGAAAGGTCACCGTGAGACGACCCCATCCTTGCAGAGTTTAGTTGAGTTGAGTTGTATTGTATGCCGCTGAGGGCTCAGTCTCTGACAGGTTTCTAACAGTGTTCGGGGTTGTCCTGTCTCTCCAGAACAAGTCCAACCAGATAGTTCCAGAGCACACGGTGGAGCTCCGAGGAGCCAGCCTGGCCTGGGCCGCCAAGGACAAGTCCAGCAAGAAGCACGTTGTGGAGGTACCAGGGCCTGGGGCCTTGAGAGGCCTGCTGGGGGGTGGAGGGCTGGGGTGTGGAGGGCTGGGTGTGGAGGGCTGGGGTGTGGAGGGCTGGGGTGTGGAGGGCTGGGGTGTGGAGGGCTGGGTGTGGAGGGCTGGGTGTGGAGGGCTGGGGTGTGGAGGGCTGGGGTGTGGAGGGCTGGGTGTGGAGGGCTGGGGTGTGGAGGGCGGGGGTGGGGGACTGGGGTGGAGGGTGGGGTGGAGGGCTGGGTGTGGAGGGCTGGGTGTGGAGGGCTGGGTGTGGAGGGCTGGGTGTGGAGGGCTGGGGTGTGGAGGGCTGGGTGTGGAGGGCTGGGGTGTGGAGGGCTGGGGGTGGAGGGCTGGGTGTGGAGGGCTGGGTGTGGAGGGCTGGGGTGTGGAGGGCTGGGTGTGGAGGGCTGGGTGTGGAGGGCTGGGGTGTGGAGGGCTGGGTGTGGAGGGCTGGGGTGTGGAGGGCTGGGTGTGGAGGGCTGGGGTGTGGAGGGCTGGGTGTGGAGGGCTGGGGTGTGGAGGGCTGGGTGTGGAGGGCTGGGTGTGGAGGGCTGGGGTGTGGAGGGCTGGGTGTGGAGGGCTGGGTGTGGAGGGCTGGGTGTGGAGGGCTGGGGTGTGGAGGGCTGGGTGTGGAGGGCTGGGGTGTGGAGGGCTGGGTGTGGAGGGCTGGGGTGTGGAGGGCTGGGTGTGGAGGGCTGGGGTGTGGAGGGCTGTGGGGTTCATATCACAGACCCATCTCTGATTGTTACAGTGTGTGTGTGTGCTTGTGTTCCTTCTTCAGCTGAAGACACGTCACGGCTGTGAATACCTGGTCCAGTACGACACAGAGAGCATCATCTGTGACTGGTTCAAGGTCATCCAGGAGAGTATCCGTCAGCTCAGGACCATCCCAGAGGCAGCGGAGAAGAAGGTCTGACTCACGACCAGCTCACCTCAGCAGGCTGCAGCTAGTCTGACTCAGCACCATGGCTTTTATGACCAAGTTACAGCTCCCTAACTCCTCCTCTCCCTACTTTTCCTCCATCTCTTCCTCCTCTCTCCTCCTCATCCTCCTCTCCTCCTCCTCTCCCTCCTCCTCCCCCTCCTCCTCCCCCCCCCCTCCTCCCCAGGAGCAGGATCTTCTGTCCGAGGAGGAGGAGCTGGACCCCATGGAGAAGTCCCCTCAACCGTCCGACCGAGACGAAAAGGAGAGGAAGAGGGCCTGTACGTCTTCGCACCACAGCCGCACGATCGCCAACTCGACCCGGAAGCACAGATCCGTACGGGCGTGTATGTATTTGACGTGACTCTATTCCCCGGAGCCGTAACGCCGTCCGTCTCCGCCCTCTCTCTTTCCTCACCCCCTCCAGCCACCAAAGTGGGGTCCAGCAGCCCCGCAGACTCGGAGCAGGGGCGTGTCCGCACCAAGCTGCGCAAGTTCCTCCAGAGGAGACCCACCCTGCAGTCGGTCAAGGAGAAGGGATACATCATAGGTTCGTCCCAGAAGAGGCGGTTCTGACACGCCTCCTTGCCTTTGTGCACTGTGGACGTTTCACAGCGTCGTTATGCTGTCCTCGTCATGGCGATGTGGATGGTCATGGGGGATTTGTTTCAGCTGATGGACCGCGTGTGCGCAACTTAACTAAGGGGACGATATTCAAACGAGTGTTCGGGCGAAAATATTTGATTCGTGTTGTGGCGGCACCTTTTGGTCGTGAGAAATCATTCGGCTGATGTCACTTCCTGTCTGTCATCCTCCCAGATAGTGTGTTCGGCTGTCACCTGGACACCCTGTGCCACAGAGAGAACACAACCGTGCCCAAGTTTGTTGAGAAGTGCATCAAAGCGGTGGAGAGGAGAGGTACACGCACGCACACACACGCACACACACACACACACACACACACACTTGTGATCGAGGATCAGGATGATTTGGAGTGTCTGGGTGTATTTGGAGCCGAGTGTTGGAGGGGAAGGTAACCGTGCTGAGCTGTCCCCCCGCAGGTCTGGACATAGATGGGATCTACAGGGTGAGCGGGAACCTGGCAGTCATCCAGAGGCTTCGACACAAAGCAGATCAGGGTACGATGTGTGTGTGTGTGTGTGTGTGTGTGGGAGGGGATGGTGGATGCACATTTACAGTCATGACATCTTGCAAAGTAATCAACCCCCTCCTCTTCTTCCTCCCACCTTCCGCTTGCTCTCCACTTCACGCTTTCGCTGCTCCACCTGTCCCTGACCTCCTTCCCCTTGTCTCTGTCTCTCTCTCTCTCTGTCTCTCTCTCCGTCTCTCTCTGTCTCTCTCTCTCCCTCCCTCTCTCTCTCTCTCTCTCTCCCCTCTCTCTTTCTCTCTCTGTCTCTCTCTCTATCTCACTCGTCTGTTTCTCGGTTCCTGTCTCCTCCATCATCTTCTTTTTCTCTCCCCTCTTTCTGTCCCTCAGATGATGACTTGGACCTGGAGGACGGTCAGTGGGAGGAGATCCACGTGATCGCGGGCGCCCTCAAGCTGTTCCTCAGAGAGATGCCCGAGCCTCTCTTTCCCTACAACTTCTTCGACAGGTTCATCGCTGCCATCAGTAAGTGTGGGGCCGCACGTGGCTGAACAACGGGGCTCTCAGCGCCCTCGCCTTCGACCCCTGACCTCTGACCTCTGACCCTGTCCGCCAGCATCGTCACCTCATAAGAGAAGACTGGCGTCATACGGGGGTCAGATGGCAGAATGGTTAGGGAGTTGGGCTATTATTCAGAAGGTTGTTGGTTCGATTCCCGACCATGCCAAATGGGCTGGGTGTGACGTTGTGTCCTTGGGCAAGGCACTTGACCCTGCTTGCCTCGGGGACAATGTCCCTGTACTTACTGTAGGTCGCTCTGGATAAGAGTGTCTACTAATGACTACATGTAAATGTAAATATCACGTCTGTCAGACAGAGTGGAAAGCCCTGAATCATCACGATCTGTGTGTTGTGTTATCATCTGTTGTAAATTAGGGTTCGGGGGTTAGGGTGATCAAATCAGGGATTAACACGTGTGTGTGTGGTTTTCATCCGGTAGAAATCTCTGACTACAAACAGAAGGTGTCGTACATGAAGGATCTGGTTCGGTCCCTTCCTCTGCCCAACCACGACACCATGGAGCACCTTTTCAAACACCTCCGCAAGTGAGTACTACTTCCTGTCAGCACGGGTGTGTGGCCCTTTTCACAAGCAGCGTCACAGAGGGCCTCACGTGCGTCCTTAGAACTCCAACCAACCCACACCCACCACACTCAGATCATGTCAACCAATGAAATCGATGTTTGTGCCGGTGATGACCTTAAGGTGAACGACGACTCAACGCCCTCCTCTCTCCCTCTCCTCCTCTCTCCCTCTCCTCCGCTCCCTCCTCCTCTCTGTCCCTCCTCCCCTCTCCCTCTCCCCCGCTCCCTTCTCCTCTCCTCCAGGGTCGCGGAGTACGGCGAGGTGAACCGGATGTCGGTCCAGAGCTTGGCCATCGTGTTCGGGCCCACGCTACTCCGGCCCCAGACGGAGTCGGCCAACATCACCATGCACATGGTGTTCCAGAACCAGATCGTGGAGCTCATCCTCAACGAGTACGAGGTGGTCTTCGCCCCGAGTTGAGCTACGTCGACGTGTACTGACTGCCCCTCAAGACAAGCCCTAGTCTCTCCGTGTCAAACTTGTCTATACCTACAAAGACTGAATAGGGGTAGCTAATGCCCCCCCCCTCTCCTCCCTCCCCTCCCCCCCCACCCCAAAATAATGACAGACAAACAAAACAAACATGGACTGCTCCTGTCAGGTACACGGATTGCCAGGTATGATAACGGAGCGTGAGTTAACCCCCTAAACCTTCCACCGTTCACTGTTCATATTCAACCCAAGGATCTCCAAAAGCGTGTCTTTGGTACATAGCCTTCAAGAACACAAAGAGGAGGGATAAGGGAAGAGATGTTTACCGGATGAATAATCATGACTTCAGTCTAATAAGGACAGGTGTCCACAACAGTATAGTTTAACATAGAAAATGTGAGGTGTAACTCTGGAGAGTGGTTTGTGCTGTATGGATGGTGTACAGGACATGTCTAGACTAGTGTCTGTAGAGTGAATGAATTCCTGGTTAAATGTGTGTTTCTTTACAAATAATACATTTAATTGAAGCTGGATAGCTCCTGAATGTGACCATGAGCAACAAACCACAATGCCTAATGGATCAGCCAATGAGTTTGTTAGTACATTGGAGAGAAAATGACATGCCACTAAGAATTATTTTCTTTATTTTATGTTATGGATGGGGACTTGCCTATAAAGTTGTGTTATATCATTTGTCCATTGAAAAATACAGTGAATTTAGTAATAACTGTAAACCTCAATGAGTGTTGTCCAGGCATCTGGAAGCACTGGACCAAACATATGAACTGTATTGTGATAGAGTATATAGCTGTACATGATGTCTATGTTATAGTGTTAATTTTAATACAGAACAAGAAGTACAATATGTCAAGGCATTTGATAAATCATATTCTCTGTACATAAGAGGTCATTTTACTTTCTTTTAATATTCTGATAATAAAATAACTTAAATTCTATGCACAATTGATCTGTTTAATTCGATTAGTATAATTAAATCACATTTGTGTTATTTATCATAAAGGGTAGTTATTTTATTACACGCTTTCTCAGTTGGAAACTGATAACAATTGTATTGGAAAGAGGCTGTCATCTTTCATACTGTTTAGATAAGGATGCTTGCCAAATGCAGCATGAACACACAACGGATTCTGCCAGTGATACGTATTTTTTTATTAGTGGCGTAGGGAGGGTATAAGACGGTGCAAACAAGTGTAGGCCTCTATAAATAAAATAAGCATAGAGCGGTCGCCCTCATTCGCAGCTCCTATCCTACTCCTCAAGTAAGTCATTCTGTACGATAGGTGGCAGTGATGCACCATTTGATTGAATACCGCGGCCGTTAAACACTACCACAACAAACATGGCAGAAAAGGCTACTGAAGGAGTTGGAGAGGTCGCCGCAAAAACGACATTGACAGCGGCTCAGAAACAACTGAATCGGAGAAGACAAGAGCTGGACTACTGGAAGAAAAACTCGGAGAGGATACGTGGTCGCAATCTCTTTACCGGACTGGCAATTGGGGCATTTGTGATCGGCATGTGTATCCTTCTTGTGTGTCATAACTGCACTTCCGTGGCAAGGTTGCTAGCTTGTGTAGCTACTGTATTCTAGTTTAAAAATCTCTCCATCTTTACTGCGTTAACCAGCCTGATAAAAGTTTCCTTTTTCAAGGTTCTTGTATTTGCTAGCTAGTGCAATAGCTTTTCAAATAAATGTGGTCGCAGTTTACGTAGCTAGTTACTAGCCTAGCTAGAGCTAGTTACGTCAACTTGAACGCAAGCTCTGCAGATCATGATTACTGTTAGAGTTTGTAAATGCAACATACTGTTTGGTTAGTAGTAGGAGACTGCTTCCGATAAATTAACCAGATTTGCAGATGTGGCTTGATGTTCTCCATGTAGCTTCACTAGTGAACTAGCTATCTATCGTCCTTAATCCCCTGTCCTTTCCCAGTCAGCTACACTATCCTGTCTGTGAAGCAAGAGAGGATCATGGAGGACATCGACGACGAGGCGAGAACCAACAGAATCAGAGGCCCCAGAACATCGGCCAACTCTTAATCACCCAGTGGACAGCAGTTGATTTGGGACGGAAGCCTCTCTCACCTGCCTTGTTTTCTCATCAACCGTGTTGCGATGACCCCTCCTGGAGAAGCGGAACTGTCAAGCGGTCGCACTGGACTGTACCCTCTGGCGTGAGAATCAATGTGCCCAAGTGGCTTGAATTCTGTTTATTTTCACATTCATGTGTTAGTTTATTAAGGGGGGTCTTCAACAATCATTGAACTAGTTTCAAATAAAGTTTATATTACAGGGTCTTTGCTTGAGTTGGAGTTAAGGTGTATATATATATGAATATGTATTCAGTCATTAATGTGTATTAAATGATTTGTCCATACACAGTTCAGTGTGAAAAGCTTCTTCATTCTGCATCCAGTGTCATGGTGAGGGCTGTGACCAGCACAAGAAATAAGACAGTTTATGATATCATTATTTATTTTCAATATATACAAATTAAGACAATCAAGCTTTGAAGGTATAAAACAATGTGAATGAAGGCACAAAGTCTGCATAGCAGTATGTCTCCTAGCAACACAAGTGATGTCTGCATTTCTTTTATCGAAACAGATTCACATAGTCCTGTCAAGTTGGTTTCTTGCAAGAATACAACTGTAGTTCAATGATTTATGCTTACTAATATGTGCATACTTAAGGCAACTGGTTCAAATTCACAGTTTCAGTTTGATTAGTCTTGTCTGTCAGAAATCACTCAATCAACAACATTAGAAATGCATAGGCAGTACTGATTTCAAAGGAAACAAGGGTTCTGTGCTGTACATCGATTGATGATTTGTCCTTCAATAATTGATTATAAACCTACCCTCAGAAAAGTGCATTGTGTCAATCAATGTTCAGTTTTTTGGGGTAAAAAAAGAGAAAGTAAGACCAGTACAGAAAGCATCCACTGTACACCTAAGGGAAAGGCAGCGCTAGAATAGGCCTCAGATACACGACTGAATAACACGATAAGGCTTGGAGTGTTTGCGGACACGATAAAGTGACGATGGCTTACACAGTTTGAGCGACGCGGACGGGGATCGTCTCCGTCCGTCCGATTGTGCTCTAGATCTATTCTCAACACACAACATCTATTTGGTGATGCTGAAAAGCTGGAGCAACAAGGAGGCAGGGTGGGTTGATTGGCTGTCTTGCATTCGACTACGTTACCAAAGACACACAAGGCAGTAAAACTGGCAGGACACACAAGGCACACTCTCAGGGTTCAAAATGAGGGGGTCGGGGTCCGAGACACGCCGTTTAGTCTAGACGGAACCCTCGTCATGATTAGTACTTTTATTTCGAGGGGGTCACACAATGTTGGAAAACATCAGGTAGGGGTTGATGTCATTTTTAAGCATGAATATGAGGTAGGCTACTCTTAAATTATTGTTCAGAATGTTCAAATTCCAAACATATGATTTCGTAACATTAAAAGTAGAAAATAAATGGATAAGTTAACAAAAATAAAACAATGATAACTGTGCCTAGGTAACACACACACACACACACACACACACGCGCACACACACACACACAAAAGTAATTTGGAACCCTGTTCACATCGATGTCCTGTCTTTCTTCCCTAGCCATGGACACATGATCAGTCACTGTCATGGTGCCAACTTGGCCATGGCCACCAGCTAGTCTCAGATATCTGCACCTTGACTGGCCAGGCCACTGTGGTGCACAGCCTTCTACATCATGAGAAGTTTCCTGTACGAGATACTAGTATGGCTCTGTCTGTCTGGTGATGCGGTGAAGACAATCTCCCCTCCTGGGGTGTCTCTGTGTTCCAGGCTCCCCTCCGATCCATCCCTCCATCCTGGGGTGTCTCTGTGTTCCAGGCTCCCCTCCGATCCATCCCTCCATCCTGGGGTGTCTCTGTGTTCAGCTCCCCTCCGTCCATCCCCCATCCTGGGGTGTCTCTGTGTTCCAGGTGGGTCTCAGGAACAGGGCTCATCAGTCAGTGTCCATCACCCTCCATCTAACCCCTGGTCTCCCCTGGGTCACCCATGGTACTGGG
Source organism: Mallotus villosus (assembly GCA_903064625.1). Taxonomy (NCBI): domain Eukaryota; kingdom Metazoa; phylum Chordata; class Actinopteri; order Osmeriformes; family Salangidae; genus Mallotus; species Mallotus villosus. The sequence continues at coordinate 75,002 of CAEFZP010001790.1, forward strand.
TCTGCGGCCTACAGAACCAGCACACACTCCTTCAGGGCCCTCAGGGACTGGGGTCTCACTGGGGGAAGAGAGAGAGGGCAGGGGCCACGACAACCTTCTGTAACCATGGCTGTGAAGTAGCGGAGATATGAGGGTGAACGCTAAGGTCCGAACTCTCCAACCCTCTCCCCTCTCCACGGTACCCAGGCCACATGGAAAGCTCTCCAGGGTACCCAGGTTTCTAATCGCTTCCCAGCGTTCACTGGCACTCCAGGACTCAGAGAGGTGTACAGATATGCTCGGCCAGTGCTGGTTGGACAGGACCCGTCGTGGATCACGCGGGGGTGAGGCTTACCATCCGGCTGTAGTCCGGGGCGAAGGTCACTCCTTTACCGGCCCTCTCCTGGGATCCACTGCTGCTGCCGCTCACAGAGTTGTTCCTCATGATCCCTGGAAGACAGAGCACGGCTCGATGACACGCAGGACCCTGTCCACGATGGATGAACACGACCACCCAAACAAGCCAGCCAGGGCTGTGAGGGTCGGCCTGCGGGGTGTTGAGACTGTGGTTTACCTGCAGGGGGCAGTATGTCCAGTCTCTGCTGGCTGTTCCGGCGGGAGGGGGCGTAGCTGCTGCTTTTGGACAGGCGCCTCTGGCGGATGTTCAGCATGGCGGCCGGCGACACGATGCCAGGGGGGGGCACCTTGCCCATCCGGCGATACAGCTCCTCGATCTCCCTCTTCTGAGTGTCCTGCAGGTTCTGCACCTCCGACAGGTGTCTGGGAGGGGGAGAGAGAGAGGGGGAAGGAGGGAGGCAGAGAGAAGAGGACAGAGAGAGGAAGATATAAAAAGAGGGGGAGGGATAGAGAGAGGGGGGGAGAGAGAGGGGGGAGAGAGAGAGACAGAGGGGGGGAGAGAGAGGGAAGAAGAGACAAAGAAAGACAGGAAGAGATTGACCGATTGAGGACAGAGAAAATAAGATGAGAAGAATCCCTTTGATAATTTTGAATTCGAATTAGGAATGATCTCCACAAAGCTTTCCAATGCCCTTGAGGACCCCTCCACACACACACACACACACAAAACGACTGGGGAACCCAACTGTCCAATCACCTCTCCCGGAGCTCCTGCAGCTCGTCCCACGACTCCTCCTCCTCGCTCTCCGTGTCGTCGCTGCTGGCGTAGGAGGCGCTGCGCATGTAGCTCACCCAGGGCTGGTGGAGGTTGCTGCCGCTGAACTGGGGGCTCCCCGCCGACCCCTCCCACAGGCTGAGGCTGAGCTTCCGGCCGCCCCGCCGCCTCTCCCCCTCCTCCCCCTCCTCCTCCTCCCGCTCCTCCTCCTCCTCGGGGAGTCTGGGACCTCCTGGTCGGCAGGGGGCGCTGTGGTGGTCTGGGTTACTCGGAGGGCCGATTGGGGGGACAGGGCGCCGGGGCGGGGACAGGGTCACCGTGCTGATGCTGTTCTCTGATTCGCCGTGCTCCACCGTGCCGCTGCTGCTGTCCGTTTCGCTGTCCTGCTGGGGAGGGGGAGGATGGGGCATCCTGAGGGGGGGTGGGCCGGGATCAGTTGTGGTGGGGGCGTGTCTTGTTGGATCTGGGCAGGGGCTAAGGGAGGCGGTGGGGAGGCTGGGAGTCACCTGGAAACGTCCCACAGTGACGACAGCCTTCCTCTCTGTTAGACCCAAGGAGAGGCGGAGAGATAGTGTGTGTGAAGGAGTGTCTTTAGTATGTGAAATCGACAAAAAATGCTTTCCATTGATGGTACAAAGAGCCTAAGGGCTCGCAGGCAACTTATTCTAAACATCGAATAAATAAATACTTTGAATTCATGGGAAAGTGTAAAATGCACCACTTGAGGCCACCACTAGATGGCGCTGTGGGCATGGCTGCTTCAGTTGTCCTACCCTCGGAGATAGGCGACAGTCTGGATGTTTGGGTGCTGGTCCCGGGGTCTGACAGGGTCAAAGGTGAGGACGTGCTAGGACTGGGCGAGGATACCTTCAGAAGCCCGACACAAAAATACACGACAACAACGGTCACATCGTCAGTCAGAGTGTAGAAGAGAGAGGTGTTCTTTTGTGTCCACGCTTGCCACGGGTGTGTCTGCCAGTCCTTTATACCACGGTTGCAGAACAGGTTTGAGATGGTGGCAAGGCCACAATTAGCTGAGCCTTATGCCAATACCTGTGTGTGTGTGTGTGTGTGTGTGTGTGAGAGAGCGAGCGAGCGAGATAGAGAGAGAGCGGGTGTATGTGTGTGTGTACATAGTAGCCATGTGTGTACATGGTGTCTTTCTGAAACAGGACAAGCGGTAGCTAAAGATGACATCACCTCTGGTCACACGTCTGAGTGTGTCCTAGTGAACCCTTTGAACCTTGGTGAACTATGATGTGACCTTTGGTCGTGTGTGTGTCTGACCCCAAGTCTGTGTGTGTCTCACCGTGCTCTGTGGACTAGGTGGAGCGGAGGAGTCTGGGGAGGTACAGGAGGAGGAGGAGGAGGAGGAGGAGGAGGAGGAGCTGTCTGCCCGCTCGAGGTGCCTTCCTCTGGGCCCCATGTCGGGCGACGTCTGGGGGCTGACCGTGGAGCCCGGAGGAGACAGACTGGAGCAGCTGGACACCTCCGGTCTGGAGCCCGGAGCTGAGCCCAGCTCTTCCGCAACCACCCCACCAGCAGGGGGCGCCCCCGGACCCACTCCCACTGGCATCAACCCCTGGCTCCCGGCCTGCATCAGGGCCTGGGCGTCAGCCAGCTGCTGGTACATGTCCAGGTACTGGCTGGCGGCAACCGGGGCCCCCTGGGGAAGGAGGTAGGAGCCGTCGGGCTGGATGATCCGGGGCTGGGGGGGGAACAGGGGGTGGCCGTAGGGACTGGGCTGGGGGTGGAAGGCCTGGGGCCCCCCCGCTGGCCATGGTAGTGGGGGGCATGAAGGAGTGAGCCACGCTCATGGCCATGGACAACACGTTAGCCAGGGAGAAGAGCGGCTGGTTGTGGGAGGACCACAGCCCTGGAGTCTGCTGTGGCAGGGGCGGGGCGGCGGACAGGAGGTTGACCTCACCCCCCGCGGTCAAGCCCTCTCCATCTCCACCCGGCTGACTTGGCGAGGAGGTGGAGGAGGAGGGGGTGAGGGAGAGGGAGGAGGAGGGGGTGAGGGAGGAAGAGGGCGAGGGGGAGGAGAGGTTGGGGTTGCTGAGGAAGCGGGGGAGGCTCTGGGGGGCGAGGGAGGGAGTGGAGGAGGCGTGGGGGTGCTGGTAGGGGTAGGGGGAGTGGGTGCTGGGGGCGTGGGGAGGTGAGGGGTACTGGGGGGGCAGGTGGGTGACCGGAGGCAGGGCGTCGGGGTGGGAGTACTGGAGGTACTGGACGGGTGGAGGGTTGTATGTCTGGGAGCAACCTGGGACAGACCAGAGAAGGGTTAGGGTTAGAATCCACTCCACATGGTACATCAAGACTGTCGCGGACGTGGCTTTGACTGCTCCATGCTGATACGGCTAAACTAGTCCTGACAAACAGCTCCATGTGACATCACAGGGCACACATGGGCTGGTGACATCACAGGTGTGACATCACAGGTGTGACATCACAGGTGTGCCCTGCGGCGTCCTAGAGTAAGCAGCCCATGATGTCATTAGCCTCCTGGCTACACAGATACAGTCACACCGGGATACGGTGACACCATCACAGGTTTAGCTTACTTCCACTTCCTGTCTAAGGTTGACATCTTCCCGGATTGACTTGTTTTACAGTGGATCGTTTGCCCTGAGAGATTAGAGGCTCAATTCTTTAACACGGGAAGTCCAAAACACTGGTTTCCATGATGCACTGCAAAGACTATCTAAACTGAGAGTGGTCATCTTGTTGATTATTAAATCTAGGTTTTACTTGTTTCTAGTTTAAATGGCTTATCTGGTGACTTAATTGAAGTGAACAACATTATTTTAAGAAATCTTATCAAGGGAAAAGGTCTCACTGTATTGGCAGCCAATGTACTTGTTTTGAGCATAAGCAAGCTCATAACTAATATTTCTGTACTTAAATTTGATTGGCACACACTGAAAAAACTGCAAATCAGGTACACACAGTACCCCTCCCAGAAGGTGTCGAGAGGACATTTTGAAAGCACATTTGCAAGTGTGTGTGTGCACGTCAGCAGGTGTGTGTGTGTGCACGTCAGTGAGCTTGTACTTGGTTGTGACAGGAGACTGGTGATCAACACCTGTTTGAAGAGAAGTGTGCGGCAGAGACTGTTCTGTCTGGAGCGGTCAGTGGAAAGACTTGCCCTGTACAGTCAGTAAACATATTGGACTCAAGCACCAGGTAGTCAGCTGAGCACACACACACACACACATACCAGGACCCTGCACACACACACACACACACACACACACACACACACACACATACCCTGCGGTGAAGCCAGCTTGAGAGAGAGAAAGAGAGAGAGAGAGAGAGAGCAAAAGAGAGCAAAAGGAGGAAGGAAAAGTTGAGACAGAGGTATTTCAGGATAAGCCCCCTTGAGATGAACCACCTCTTTTTAGAAGGGGCCCTACTTTTTGTTTTGGTGACTTTTATTTCTAAGGATTATAGAGTGCAAGAGAGAAAGAGTGGAGGAGGGAGAGAAGGAGAGAAAAATAAAAAAGACAGGGAGGCAGAGAAAGAACGAGTGGAGTTTGGGGCCTGGTTGGTGGTATGAGGGAGGCTGGGGTAGGAGTGAGGCTGGGGCAGTTACCTGAGGAGGTGTGGAAGGACTGGGAGCGGAGGGCGCGGACCGGGGGCAGGGCCTCGGGGTCCAGGTAGAAGTCTCCTCCTGGAGAGGGGGAGGAGCCCCGGGTCACCTGACCAATGTCGGCAGCCGCATAGTCTGAGGCAGAGAGACCAACACAGTAAGACCAGCAGCATGCAAGGAGACACGGACTGAACACACACACACACACACACACAGACACACTCATACAGACACACACACACGTCTCACCCGGCAGAGACGAGGAGGAGTGTGTCCGTGACAGGCCGTGAGTGGTGAGGTCGGGCTGAAAAACACAGAAAAACAGATGAGTGTTCCACAGAAGCCACACCCACGTCCTCTTCTTGGATCAGTGAAGGACATCCTCTCACTAGCTGGCTGAGTGAAGGACATCCTCTCACTAGCTGGCTGAGTGAAGGACATCCTCTCACTAGCTGGCTGAGTGAAGGACATCCTCTCACTAGCTGGCTGAGTGAAGGACATCCTCTCACTAGCTGGCTGAGTGAAGGACATCCTCTCACTAGCTGGCTGAGTGAAGGACATCCTCTCACTAGCTGGCTGAGTGAAGGACACCCTCTCTCTCACTAGCTGGTTGAATGAAGGACATCCTCTCACTAGCTGGCTGAGAACACAAGTTTTATTTTGAGGAGCACAGGCAAACTAAGCTAAACAAAGCATTTGGAGTTATGGGAAGCAGCCAAAGGGTTCCATTAAGTGTTTTTGTGTTTTTTACATTTCACCATACTTGTGAGGAAAAATGGGAGTTGAACAAGAGCACACACACATTCCTCCACACACACACACACACACTCCTCCACACACACACACACACGCACTCACCTGTGAGCCAGAGAGCATGCCAACCCCACTGAGGTAGGGGAGGCGGAGGGCGTCGACCGGCCCCAGGGGCTCGCCACACCTCATCAGAGCCTCCGCCCTCCGGATGATGTCACGCATGCGGTGGATGAAGCCCTCCTGCTCCGAGGGCAGGATGAACTCATTAAACACCTGGAGATGGAGACCCCAGAACAGGTCACCAAATGAACCCAGTGGGTCTCAAACGTTTCTGGCTTCAGAACCCCCTTTTCCTGATTCCTGAATGCAAGTACCCCCCCATACCTGTATTACACTGTGTAAAAACACCAATATATTCATGATTTAGTATTTTTTTTCCCACTTTCTCAGCAGTGCTTCATAACAACCATTCATTTGAATCAGGTGTGTTGGAAGAGGGAGAAATCTAGAACATACAGGACAGTGGGCCCTGAGGACCTGGGGTGAAGAACACAGCTTTAGATAGTACAGTACACTGACACAGTACATCAACAGGACTCTTACAGAGAAGTAAGACGTCTGACTGTGACCATCGTGATCTAGCTGTGGAACGCCTCCTTGTTTATGGGGCATGACCTTGTGACCTATGTGGAGACAGGGCACTTTTATTCCCCGACCAATGGTGGCTCTGCGATCCCATCACGTGACAGTGACTACAGGTCACCAGGAGGTCATGAGGGAGGTCATCAGTGAGGTCTTCAGTGAGGTCATCAGTGAGGTCACCAGTGAGACAGACAGACAGACAGACAGACAGACAGACAGACAGACAGACAGACAGACAGACAGACAGACAGACAGACAGACAGACAGACAGACAGACAGACAGACAGACAGACAGACAGAAAGACAGACAGACAGACAGACAGACAGACAGATAACTACCATGACAGCTGCAATGTCTTCAGGGTTGTCTCCATCCAGGTCGAACTTAAAGGTCACCATCTTGCTGTTGTGTGTCTGAAGCTGGCACTCCACCACGCGATCAACCTTGTCTGACAACTACAGGACACACACACACACATGGACACACACACATGGACACACACACGCACACCTGATTACAACCATGACCCAAAAACGGAGAAAGAGAGCAACTGTACAATATGTAGTCACCAACTCTTCCACGGTGCCCTACTTAAGGAGCCCAGTAACTAAAGATCAAGGACTTTGAGTAGAGGTAAGGCAAAGAGATCATGTGAAGATCAGGTTCACAGCAGAACTGGACTGACAGCCTGGCTCCAGAACACACAGATCCGGAAGGTTCTGCCCAGACCGGATGGTTCCTTACCCCGGTGATCCGAAGGCGGGAGCGGGCTCTCCTCCTGAACAGCTTGGCGCCCGTGCGCTTGCTGGCACCCTTGGCACTCCTCTCTGACTGGCCCTCGTTGCCGTCACTCAACCCGGACGTCACATCGGAGGCGTAGCTGAAGGGAGGTTCAGGAAGTGAGGTCACAAAGAGTGACATCACAACACGTCATACTGAGCTGATGCAGTGAAGGGTACAGAGGCTTGTTATATATGTTGTAAATCAGTATCTATTGCCTCTTCTTAGGCCAGATTGGAAATGAGGATGTCATTAGTGACTATGTGGAGTGTTATGACTCAGAGAGTCTCTTGTTTGAAACGGGTGTCCTTCTGGTCTCTGTCACACTGCTGACCTTCAACTCACTTTATTATCCGTGACAGACACACACACGCACAAACTCACACACACACACACACTCACACACACACGCAACCACACGCACTGTCTGACTGTTCGTATAATTACGCACTGGAAATGGGGTGATTGCTGATTGTGTGTGTGGGAGAGGTTACGTGTGTGTGTGTGTGTGTGTGTGTGTGAGAGGTTACGTGTGTGTGTGTGTGCGTGGGAGAGGTTACTTGTGTGTGTGTGTCATACAGAAAAGGAAGTACCCTCCAGTAGAGCACTATAGTGCAGTCAAGTGACATCATAAATCAAAGCTTATATATACACTACCCCCCCCCCTCCTCCATCACACACACACACCCACCCACACACAAACACACACCCTCGCACACAAACACACACCTGCACACACACACCTCCCTCTTGAGTTTTAATGGGTAGTTCAACTGGAAATGTTCCCATGTTCCTCAGCTACATGGCCAAGGTTAAAAGGCTTGGACCTCCTGTATCAGTAGAGCAGCTATTGGAATGCATTCATCCAGGGCTCCACCAATACCCCACGTCTGGGCTCATCCAGGGCTACACCACCACCCCACGTCTGGTTCATCCAGGGCTACACCACCACCCCACGTCTGGTTCATCCAGGGCTACACCACCACCCCACGTCTGGTTCATCCAGGGCTACACCACCACCCCACGTCTGGTTCATCCAGGGCTACACCACCACCCCACGTCTGGTTCATCCAGGGCTACACCACCACCCCACGTCTGGGTTACCTGTCCTGCGGCGAGGAGAACCCGCTGGCAGATCCGGACTGGAGCCGCTCAGCATTGTGGGACACGGCGATGCTCTGGGGAGGGGGGGGCGGGTGAAAGAGGAGCAGGCAGAGAGTTGCTATCAGAATAGTCTGCTGAGGTAGGCAGCTAAATTTACCCAGCCATGGATGTAGTGAGGAGGGCTGTCTTGGTCCCTGGGGCCTGGTCACCCTAGTTACCTGGCTCTCAGGCCCCGAGCTGTTGCCTCGGATCTTTAATCAGCGCAACTGGATTGTTCCAGCAGGGAGAGCTGTGTCATGCTGGTATAGAATTACTGGGGTCATGTGACTACGCAGGTCACTTCCTGGAGTTTGACAGTTTGACTGTACAGATTCTCAATACATTCTGGATTTAGATTTCCTTCTGTTCCTGGCTAAACATTGTTCTGGCTAGCAGGTGGATAAACTAGGCTCTTAGCTCCTCCCTCCTCTGACCTCACGCCCCTGCCTTCCTACGAGGTCCCTACCGTGGGGAAGCGCAGAGCAGGGATTGGTGGAGCCGCTGGGGGCGGGGCCTTAGTGGGCGGAGTTTCGATGTGAGGAGCTTCAACGGTTGGTGGAACGGAGGGGGGGTGGCTTCCGGGAAGGGGCGGGGCTCCTCCCGCCTCCTGTAGACCAGAGGAGCTCAGGTAGCCGTCTGTCTCACAGTCCGCTGTTATGGCAACAAGCACAGATAGGGGTGGGGGAGGGGGGGGGGTGGTGGAGAAAGGGAGAGAGGGAGGCTTAAGAGGGGGAGGATGAAGGATAAAGCAGGCAGTGGGCCTCTGGACCACGCTCGGGGTTACCACGGTAACCACAACAAACAGCTGGGATTAGCCTGCCCTAGCTTCACATGAGGACAGCAGTGCTGCAGCTAACAGATCCCACCCCACATGCTACCCAGCCAACTCATTCTGTTACCCTTCCAAATATAAACACACACACACACACACACACACACAGGGTATGGGTGTGCAAGCTATGCATGTACACAACATGTTTATGGTTTATGACATAAGAGGTGCAGGTTGAGAATGTAGGCCGAGCTTGTTTCAATCCGCTATCTGTGCTGTGTAAGGTGTTAAGGTTCAACGTCTGGGTGGACCACATCAGCTGTTTGTATACCGTGCACTGTGTGGAGGTCTCGTCTTCAGACTTTGATCAGCAGCTGTCTGTGTGTTATCACAGGGGGGCTCAAGCTAAGCTACCGCGACGAGCTACACTCGTACGAGAACAGGACAGGTATTTCCTTTACGAAATCAACACGGAAAATCTATTTCAGTCTCCTTCCCTCTCGCTCTAATCCACTATTCCTCCCCTCCTCTGCTCTACTACGACTGTCCTCTCCTCGTCCTCTCCTCAATCCCTCCCTCTCCTCGTCCCTCCTCAACCCTCCCTCTCCTCGTCCTCTCCTCAACCCTCCCTCTCCTCGTCCTCTCCTCAACCCTCCCTCTCCTCTTCCTCTCCTCAACCCTCCCTCTCTTCCGTTCTCCCTCTCCTCAACCCTCCCTCTCCTCTTCCTCTCCTCAACCCTCCCTCTCCTCTTCCTCTCCTCAACCCTCCCTCTCCTCTTCCTCTCCTCAACCCTCCCTCTCCTCCGTTCTCCCTCTCCTCTCCCTCTCCTCCGTTCTCCCTCTCCTCTCCCTCTCCTGTACGTGTTGCGTGTAGCGCAGGGCTCTTTCCTCACAGGTGGCCGAGGAGTTGTTGGAGGCCGAGCGGATGTTGAAGTGCTGCCTCTGCTGGGACTCCTCCCCGGCCTCGGCCGTGAGGCTGGCGTTGAGGCCCGAGTCCACGGAGCCATCGAGGGGCCACACAGCGGGGCCCGACACCGTCAGCGTGGGAGGAGTCTGTGTGGGAGGAGTCTGTGTGGGAGGAGTCTGTGTGGGAGGAGTCTGTGTGCCAGGCTGGGCGGGGCTGGGGGAGTGCGTGGGAGGAGTCTGTGTGGGAGGAGTCTGTGTGGGAGGAGTCTGTGTGCCAGGCTGGGCGGGGCTGGGGGAGTGCGTGGGAGGAGTCTGTGTGGGAGGAGTCTGTGTGGGAGGAGTCTGTGTGCCAGGCTGGGCGGGGCTGGGGGACTGAGTGGGAGGAGTCTGTGTGCCAGGCTGGGCGGGGCTGGGGGACTGCGTGGGAGGAGTCTGTGTGCCAGGCTGGGCGGGGCTGGGGGACTGCGTGGGAGGAGTCTGTGTGCCAGGCTGGGCGGGGCTTGGGGACTGAGTGGGAGCGGCTAAGGGAGGTTTGAGGGCGGGGGCTGGCTCAGGCTCCTCCTCCTCGATGACTGTTTCCTGTTGGGAACGCAGGGCCTCCTGGGCGAGGCGCCGCTGTTTCTCTCGCTGGCGTTTGATGGCAGTGACCCGGTCGCGGATCGCCTTGGCAACCAGCTTGAAGTCGGCCTCACAGACGAAGCCTAGCACCACCTGGAGAGTTGGGGGAGGGGGAGGGGGGGGAGGGGGAAAGGGGGAGAGGGGGAGAGGGGGGGGAGGGGAGAGGGAAAGGGGGAGAGAAGTAGTTAGGTGATCAGCTGCATTCTCATTTGACAAGGCCAGGGCCAACACCCGCGGTGGGAACTTGAGCACTTCCCTTGACCACATGCGTCTAAAGCTCCTGATCCGAGAAAGCAAAGACCTTTGACCTTTGACCCCGTCTTTTAGGCCGTCGGAATTCAGCGTTGATAGACTCTGACTAAACGGATGCAACTGTCAGTGGTAGTAGTTAATCAACGTAGAGATAGAGATACCTTTGTACCTCAAACCTAATTCCATGTGAGGCCGTTTGTCTGAGTCCACAGCGTGGGTGAGCCCACCTTTGCTGCAAACCTTTTCTCCCTGAATAAACAAAAAAACTAGGGGTCAGGTGGCTGAGCGGTTAGGGAATCGGGTTATTAATCAGAAGGTTGCCGGTTCGATTCCCGGCCACAAAATGACGTTGTGTGCTTGGGCAAGGCACTTCACCCTACTTGCCTCGGGGAGAATATCCTTGAACTTACTTTACGTCGCTCTGGATAAGCGCGTCTGCTAAATGACTAAATGTAAAAGTTAAAAAAAGCGAATCGTACGACTTCCTCCAGGAAGTCTTTGAGCGACCCAGAAACTCCCCCCCCCCTCGGGCACCCCCCCCTCCCCTCACCATCTCCTGGGCCACCTCCTCGGGCACGTCCTTGTACAGCTCAAACAGGAACTCGATGGCGTTGTTGTCCTTGTACTTCCCGTGCAGCTTCTTGGTGTCGTCCATGCGCAGCCACAGCTTCAGGCCCGACTTGACCGTGTCGTCCTCCTCGGCCAGCTCCACGTGGACACCGTTGTTCTCCTGGAAGAACGTGTGCTCCAGCAGGTCCTGGATGGTGTACCTGAGGGGAGAGGGGGTCAGGAGAGGGGAGAGGGGGGTAGGAGAGGGGAGAGGGTTAAGACGTGGGATGTGCATGGTGTTCTATGATGGATGACAGGGTTACTTTAGTCAGATGTGAGGTGTGTGTGGGGGGGCATACTGGATGACAGGGTTACTTTAGTCAGATGTGAGGTGTGTGTGGGGGGGCATACTGGATGACAGGGTTACTTTAGTCAGATGTGAGGTGTGTGTGGGGGGGCATACTGGATGACAGGGTTACTTTAGTCAGATGTGAGGTGTGTGTGGGGGGGCATACTGGATGACAGGGTTACTTTAGTCAGATGTGAGGTGTGTGTGGGGGGGCATACTGGATGACAGGGTGGGTGTGGAGAGGACAGGATATACGCAAGGCTTACAGGGGCATGTACACTGGTAACAGGACCTCCAGAGTTTACAGGCCATGAGAGACGGATAGATTACCTCACAAGTGTGTGTGTGTGGGGGGGGGGTCAGCTGACGAAAGTGTAATCTGACATCATTAGCGACGGGCCGCCAACCATGATCAATAACCTTGGGTTCTGTCGCCCTGGAAACGCGGCAACATTTGAAGTGTGTTTGTGTGAAGTCGTTTCGCGGTTATTTTTAGCGACGACCCAGTCGGATCAATGCTGACAGGGACGCTGAATGAGCCGGGGGAGCTGTTGAACTCACAAGCACAGACTGCATCTGTGGTTTAACAGTGATGACTGATGCAATCAGTCTTGTTTTGTTCCCATGTCAGTTTCCTGAGCAACACAGTTGTTTTCTTGTACCTTAACAAAGCTTAGCAAACCAACTCAGCGTGTTCCCTGCGTGGGTCTGGTGAAAAGAGATGTGTCTGGCATGGCATTGTCTGTCTAAGAAGAGCAACCTTGACCTAGCCCCTTGTAGAACACACACTCACACAGAGAATGTTTCAAAATAAAAGTCTTCGCAGGTGACTGTACCTCTCGGTGTTGTTCATGCGGATGCATCCCTCGATGATCTCTTTTAGCTCGGGGACTTTTACTTTGTAGAAGCTATCTGGTTTCATGCCCTGTGAGGGTGAAGAGAGAGAGAGAGACCTGGTTAGTAATATCTTTATGCCCTGTGAGGGTGAGGAGAGAGAGAGAGGGAGAGAGAGAGGATGAGGAGAGACAGAGAGAAAGAGAGAGAGAGAGAGAGAGAGGGACCTGGTTAGTAATATCAACCCTGTTACTTCCGCTCCGCAGCGCCGAGCCGGATGACAGACATCAGACCCAGGGAAGCAGTGACGACAGAGCCAGCTGACGCAGACGGACAGCAGGGAAGGAACATGAGCCCTGCTGGACAGCTAGCAGACTGCCCTGGTGCCCTGCTGGACAGCTAGCAGACTGCCCTGGTGCCCTGCTGGACAGCGAGCACACTGCCCTGATGCCCTGCTGGACAGCTAGCAGACTGCCCTGGTGCCCTGCTGGACAGCGAGCACACTGCCCTGGTGCCCTGCTGGACAGCGAGCACACTGCCCTGGTGCCCTGCTGGACAGCTAGCAGACTGCCCTGGTGCCCTGCTGGACAGCTAGCAGACTGCCCTGGTGCCCTGCTGGACAGCTAGCAGACTGCCCTGGTGCCCTGCTGGACAGCTAGCAGACTGCCCTGGTGCCCTGCTGGACAGCTAGCAGACTGGATGAACAGGTGGATAAAGAGTCACAGCCAGGAACTGATAAGTGACTTCCTGTTTCCTGTCGTGAAGCTTTTCCTCCTGACATCCTGCCTTTGTGCAGCCCAGGCCAGGGCCCTCCCAGAGTGCTGCTGTGTGCTCTCCAGGATGCAGTCACAGGGAACTCTAGAGCCAGCCTCGAGGGGCAGGTAAGCTGATACACACATCATGTAAGGTGCTTGTGACAAACAAACGGACTAAGATCAACTGTGTATCAGCGTTCCAGCCAGGTCTGGTGAGCTCACACACACACACACACACACACACACACACACACAGAAAACAGTGTGGGTGGTATTATCTGTCCAAACTACCAGAGATCATCTGCACCACATCATCTGAGTCACTCCCATTGGGGACCATAAATAGTGTGTGTGTGGACACACACACACACATCCAGACACACACACACACACTCATCGGCACAGACTGTCATGGATGGGGAAAAGATGCCAGGAGGAACTGAAAAAGGCATGAACTTGAGAGCTGTGAGGTGGATCTGCTTCGTTCAATATTCAACAAGCGGAAAACACCTGCAAAGTGTGGGCAAGGGAAAAAAGCTTGGTCACACACACACACACACACACACACACACGCACACACAACACACACCTACACACTCAAGTCAAAGCTCGTTTTAGGACATGTTGACAAACGAGTTGTTTTGGTCAAAGCATCCTGTTAACACGCTGCATGAAGTCATGTTCGGTTACACAGCCTCTCACAAAGACTCTGAGGGATAACTCTGGAACAGGGACAGAACCAGGTCTCTGGATCAGGGACAGAACCAGGTCTCTGAACAGGGAAAGAACCAGGTCTCTGGATCAGGGACAGAACCAGGTCTCTGGATCAGGGACAGAACCAGGTCTCTGCACAGGGACAGAACCAGGTCTCTGGATCAGGGACAGAACCAGGTCTCTGGATCAGGGACAGAACCAGGTCTCTGGATCAGGGACAGAACCAGGTCTCTGGAACAGGGACAGAACCAGGTCTCTGAACAGGGACAGAACCAGGTCTCTGAACAGGGACAGAACCAGGTCTCTGGATCAGGGACAGAACCAGGTCTCTGAACAGGGAAAGAACCAGGTCTCTGGATCAGGGACAGAACCAGGTCTCTGGATCAGGGACAGAACCAGGTCTCTGGAACAGGGACAGAACCAGGTCTCTGGAACAGGGACAGAACCAGGTCTCTGGATCAGGGACAGAACAAGGTCTCTCAACAGGGACAGAACCAGGTCTCTGAACAGGGACAGAACCAGCGCCGGCTGACGACTGCTGTGAACCATGCACCAATAAATCAAAACGGCGCAAACTGGAACTGTGTGGACCGACCCGAGTATTCCTGTGGCCGTGGATACGGCCAGCAGCGCGGGCGACGCCTGCCTAAGTGAGGGTGAAGAGTTTGTTTATGGAAAAGAAGTCTGTGGTCTGATGCTCTGTACGTAGTGTTACCAGACCAGATAATCACCCTGGACGGCTTCTAGGAAGGAGGAGGAGGACGACGTCACAGCGCACACACACACACCACACACACACACACACACCACACACACACACACACACACACACCACACACACACCATGTTTTGTGGGTTGGAAGCATCACTCCCCATTAGTTCACACACAGAACCCTGAGGCGATTACACAGGGGACTGACTGACTGTCTTGGTCGCACACACACACACACGAAACACACAACTTCTAACACACGTAAAGACGCAACTTTGACAACAAACACTCACAAACACACCCACGCACAACCTCTAACCCACGCACAACCTCTAGCACACGCACAAACACACACGCACAAACTCTAACACACGCACAAACACACACGCACAACCTCTAACACGCGCACTAACACAGGTTTCACTCGTCACAGAAACCTCAGTGAATGTGAAATCCGTTTTGGGGTTACCTTGGAGACTAACCCAGACAAAGCGATGAAGACGAGATCAGAGATACATTATTGTCCTAGTGGGGCCACCATAATGGCCTGGAAACCACATCCCCTAGGGTCTGGAAATGGCGAGAGCCATCAGAAAATGGAGGCTGATGAAAGATGATGGGGTCATTTCTCACCGGGCTTTATCGCATTGATCACGCTCCAGCTCGCTACTCTAGATCTCTCTGCTCTCGCGAGATGAGAGAGCGATCGAGACGACGCAGCGATACGAGCATCTCAGAGCGTAGCGATCGAGCTAAGCTCGTAGCAGAGAAGCTCATAGCCGAGACAGAGCATCTCCTCGCAGCTCCGCTCGCTCATCTAAGCGCATCTCAGCTCCTCGACTCGCCTCTCATCTCATCATCTCCTCTCCTCTCCTCTCCTCATCTCTCTCTCTCCACCCTCCTCTCTCTCTCTCTCTCTCTCGCTCTCTCTCTCCGTCTCTCCTTCCCTCTCTCTCTCTCTCTCTCTCTCTCTCTCTCTCTCTCCTTCCCTCATTATCTTAATGAGAGATGTCCTCTGGCAGTTCACCGCCGCTGAGAGCAAGCACGTCAACCAAATTGTTCCCATCAGCAGCACAGGTCTTTCCAAGTACGCCAATGTTCTAGAGACCAAGGGACATCTGTCACTGGCTGTTGTGTTCCAACACCAGCAGCACGCCTCTGAGAAAAACAAACAAACACAAGAGCCAGTCACACAGAAAAAAGCAAAGTGAGTCCTGACTGGGATGTCGTCTGTGTGGCGTGTGTACACGTGTGTTACGAGCACCCTGATTCGATCACTGCTGCCTGACTGCCACTGTTATGTCAATTACCCCCCCCCTGCTGTACCTCGACGATGCACTCCCCCTCTCCTTCTAATTTACCCTTCAGAGATCACCACTTAGGCTCTAACAGTCTCGTCTGCACTGCTCCCCCCCCCCTCCCTCTTTCTGTCATTCATGGTCTCTCTATATCACTGGATAAGGGTGATGAAGCGCTATAATCATGGTGTACGCACACGCACACACAGGAAGTGCGTCAGGATTCCTTATTGCCCTGCAGTGATTGATGTGTGTGTGGGCGGGAACGAGGCAGGGGGCGGGGGGGGGGAGCACGGAGACCACAGCTAAACCCAGCCCTGGCGAGGGGTTAGGAGTTCGAGGAACGATCCTGGTTCCACGCTGGGAGACTGGTCCTTTTAGTAGAGTTTATCAACAAGACACTGGATGCTTGCATGTGTGTGTGTTTAAAGTATGTGTATGTGGTTAAAGTATGTGTGTGTGTGTGTGTTCAGTCTGATTCAGTCTGGAGGGAGTCAGTGTCAGAGTCTGATTCAGTCTGGAGGGAGTCAGAGAGGTCCTCGAGCGGCTGGGTGAGTCACTCAGCGCTGACGTCTCCTGCATCATGTTCACCCTCGCCACGTCGCGCTGGTCATCAGCATCGTGGTGACACCACACACAGGAAACAAAAGAGCTCTGCTTTACCTTGCTGGCTCCTGGCCTGCGTGCGCGCCCGAGTACGATAAGCTCGTTGTCACGGCAACCGCCCGTTCTGAGAAAGGTGGAAGTGTGTATTTTTTTTAGACTCTCCAGAAAAGGGGCGATAATTACCTCTTACTATCAAGCCTTCATTCAGCCGTGCTCACTGACCTTTCTATATGAACCACTGCTGCGTGTGTGTGTATGTGTGTGAGACAGTGTGTGAGAGTGTGTGTGTGAGAGTATGTGTGTGTGTGTGTGTGAGAGTATGTGTGATAGAGTGTGTGTGACCTGTGAGGTGTCATCCTTCTACCGTGTGTAGTTTTCCCTTTCAGTCGAAGTCATGAGTGAGGTCTAATTGGCTCCGTGGGCGGATGTGCCTGTCTGTATCCGCCCTGCTGAGTGTCAGACAGCCAGCTACCCTCCGTGGGACTGCCTCTTTTCCTGGAGCAGAGAGCCACTTAGTGACAGGTTGCTCTGCGTTCAAATGACTATGAGAGGCTTGTCTGAGGAGATAACGAGCGACCTGAAACACCTCACCTACTCTGTCTGGCTGACTGGAGATAAAGAGATGTTTCCTCCGAAGTGCTGGACACCAAGTCCAAGTTCAAGTCTTGTATTGTCAGATGCACAGAACAACACAGGGTCAGACTGGGCACTGCAGTTCTTAGGACGAGACAACGCAAAGCAACCTGGCATAACACGACATATACGTTCACAGAACATAGATGACATCTATAATACGATAAAGAAGTCCGGCCGTGTCTTGTTGAGATGTTTCCCTCCACTAGCCGGTGTGTACAGTAAGCAGCTGTGGGGGGGGGCTGCCCGTCCCACGAAATCTCAGCCTTGTCCCGGCTTCACTCCAAATCTACAACCCTGAGTCTAACATCTCTTTAAAGCAGACTTACAGCCCTGTTAAAGCACTCCTCCACAGCCTTGTGTTAGCTGACCCTGAGACCCAAGAGATGCCTTATCGTCTTTTTGTTAGCTTCCGGTACGCGGCGGTAACCGTTTGAAGAGGCTCGACGCTCCCTCCCTCCCCAGAGCCGTGACTGTGTCCTCGCCCCCTCAGCCCCGCAGACCATGACACAGAGCCGCACTGTTCTAGAACACACCCTCGTCCTTCTACTGTTCCACCGTGCCGCTGGTTCTCTCTCTGGTCAGCTGATAGGGTGCGCCCCCACACACGCTCTCCTCCACCCTGAAGGCCTCAGTGGGTCCCACTCCGAGCTGCCGTCTCTGCTCTCGGAGGCTCGCGCTGCGGGGTGTAGGTGTTCCCTGCAGAGCCGCGATGACTGACTCCAGTGTGTCTAGAACGTTCCGTCGGTTTCAAGGGGCCACGGAATTGACCTCGGCGCGCCAACGCTCTGGCGTCATGACGACGCCCACATTGTGCATGTGCGGAGAAGCGGAGGCGCGTGCTGACACATGCACGCACTCAGACACACTCAGACACACACAGAGACACACCACACACACACACACACACACACAGACACACAACACACACACAGAGAGACACACATACACTGAGGAATAAGGCATGTTCATGTCTGCACAAACAGACCACACACACACCATACACCCACACACACACACACACACTCACACACACAC
Source organism: Mallotus villosus (assembly GCA_903064625.1). NCBI lineage: Eukaryota > Metazoa > Chordata > Actinopteri > Osmeriformes > Salangidae > Mallotus > Mallotus villosus. The sequence continues at coordinate 93,060 of CAEFZP010001790.1, forward strand.
CATACATCCACACATGCCACATTGCCATAGGTGTGGGAGGAGGACTAGAGTAGCATTTTAATTGGTTAATCTGAGACATCTCCCTTACCTGGTAGACCTACAAAGTAGGCCTCTCTAGTCTAGTAAGATAACTGATAACCTACGGCCTGGTATCTCCCACGTGACACCAGCTAAGTCAGTTGTCATGTGTCAGCACACGCGTCACACACAGCCACTTCAGAGTCTGACCCATACTGAAGACTACCCGTCAACACGGTGATGACACACTCATGCAGGCAGGCAGGGTAGCAGGCAGGAACACACACGCACAGTGAAGGCCACTGCAAATCAGGACAAGAGCTGTCGGATGATAAGCCTCGTCCTTCCTCGTTAGGTCAACAAGACAGACAGCCCTGCTCTCGCTGTTCCGTGAGCGCCGAGACAGGGAACACAGCGCTCACAGACACAGGGAACACAGCGCTCACAGACACAGGGAACACAGCGCTCACAGACACAGGGAACACAGCGCTCACAGACACAGGGAACACAGCGCTCACAGACACAGGGAACACAGCGCTCACTGACACAGGGAACACAGCGCTCACTGACACAGGGAACACAGCGCTCACAGACACAGGGAACACAGCGCTCACACACACAGGGAACACAGCGCTCACACACACAGGGAACACAGCGCTCACAGACACAGGGAACACAGCGCTCACAGACACAGGGAACACAGCGCTCACACACACAGGGAACACAGCGCTCACAGACACAGGGAACACAGCGCTCACACACACAGGGAACACAGCGCTCACAAACACAGGGAACACAGCGCTCACAAACACAGGGAACACAGCGCTCACACACACAGGGAACACAGCGCTCACACACACAGGGAACACAGCGCTCACAGACACAGGGCCATGACATGATCCCCAGAGACACACTGGGGCTCTACACTGTCAGCCTTTAGGGCTCAGCGTGGCGGGGAGTCCTGTTACTGCTGTACCTGATGTCGTGTCCTTATGAGATCTGACTGGCTTGTGTGCTAGGCTGGATCTGTCTGTGATGCGCTAGCAGGCTCTGTAGCCTGGATCTGTCTGTGATGCGCTAGCAGGCTCTGTAGCCTGGATCTGTCTGTGATGCGCTAGCAGGCTCTGTAGCCTGGATCTGTCTGTGATGAGCTAGCAGGCTCTGCAGCCTGGATCTGTCTGTGATGAGCTAGCCTAGCAGGCTCTGCAGCCTGGATCTGTCTGTGATGCGCTAGCAGGCTCTGTAGCCTGGATCTGTCTGTGATGAGCTAGCAGGCTCTGCAGCCTGGATCTGTCTGTGATGCGCTAGCAGGCTCTGCAGCCTGGATCTGTCTGTGATGAGCTAGCAGGCTCTGCAGCCTGGATCTGTCTGTGATGCGCTAGCAGGCTCTGTAGCCTCAGGCTGACTAGCAGACTGGCTGGCTTATGCCATCTGTGGTTTTGGAACAGAAAACCTCACGGGAATGAAACAATTAACTGAGCTATTAAGGCTGCTGAGGGAACTGAAGCACATACTGTAACTGGACTGAGAATTGTGTGAGTGTGCCCATGAACTCCTGTCAATAACATCACAAGAGACCCATTTCCATGAGTGGACTCCAGGCCTCTCAGAACGAGCTTGATTGGTTAAATTACTTTGAGGAAACAACACTGACATCATCCCAGAACAGAGAACAGACTGATTCTGGTTTTAATAATTTACAATCAAGGCAGAGCTTAGTGGGCATTAGAGACAATGTTCCAGAACTGTATTTTTGACAGAGAGAGAGAGAGAGAGAGAGAAATAGGGAGGAAATGGGGAGGAAGGGTGAAGGACCTTTGAACTTAGTCTATGCCAGAATGACATGACACTGGGCAGTAGATAACCCTCCCCCCAATAAACCAGGAGAGGAGAGGAGAAGAGAAGAGAGGGGAGAGAAGAGAGAAGAGAATAGAAGAGAAGAGAAGCGAAGAGAGAGAGAGGAGAGGAAAAGAGAGGAGAGGAGAGGAGAAGAGAGGGGAGGGGAGAAGAGAGAAGAGAGAGAGGAGAGGAGAGGAGAGAGAGGAGAGGAGAGGAGAAGAGAGAAGAGGAGAGGAGAGGAAAAGAGAGGAGAGGAGAGGAAAGAGAGAAGAGGAGAAGAGAGAATGGAGGAGACGAAAAGAGAGGAAAGGAGAGGAAAAGAGAGGAGAGGAGAAGAGAGGGGGGTGCAGATGCAGAGGAGAAAGAGAAACCCACACACGCTCCTTCCAGGAAAACGGACGAGGTCGCGTTATCTCCCAGTGGCAAGCTATTTAGCACAAGAGATGGCGAGATAATGAGAGACAGAAAGAGAGGGGGGGAGAGAGAGAGAGAGAGAGAGAGAGAGGGGGGGGGAGAGAGAGAGAGAGACCGACACACACATTGAGAAGGGGGCAAGGGAGAGACCAAAAGGAAGGCAGGTGAAACAGAGGGGTTGGAGAGAGGCGAGACAAGGACTCCCGGGCCACTCGCGTCTCTCCAGCTAGCGAGCGGCGTAGACGTGCTTGCGGGCGAACCCCGGGGTCGGAGAGGGCCGGCCGGACCGGCGAGGGTGTGTACTCACGCTGGTGACCTTGCGGTAGATCTGGGCGGCGTTCTGGCACTCGGAGTAGGGGGTACTCGGAGGTGCACATCTCCAGGATGCACATCCCAAAGGCGTAGACGTCCACCGCCTCGTCGTACCTCTCCTCGTACATCTCTGGAGCCATGAACTCTGGAGTACCTGAGGGGACAAACACAACCGCAGGTCCTTACACACAGCACAACCGCAGGTCCTTAGACACCTTATATACCTTACACACCATCGACTGATGAGAGTTACATTACATTTAGATTTACATTTAGTCATTTAGCAGACGCTCTTATCCAGAGTGACTTACAGTTAGTACAGGGACATTCCCCTGAGGCAAGTAGGGTGAAGTGCCTTGCCCAAGGACACAACGTCATTTTTCACAGCCGAGAATCGAACCAGCAACCTTCTGATTACTAGCCCGATTCCCTAACCGCTCAGCCACCTGAGAGTTGAACCAGTGTTGAAGCCCCGCCTCTCACAGACGAATAAACCGTGTTTGCCAGAGGGAGGACGTGCCGCGGAGACGACCTCTCTTGACTGCTGCGCTCTGATTCACGATCGTCTTCATTTGATTTCTGCGGCGCATGTAGCTACTGTAAACACTGTACTGCTATGGAAAGCTTTTAGTTTACAAGACTGGAAAGTTTGGCAGGCTTTAGCCTCGTTTATGAGTCCATTAAAAATGTTAGAGATTGTTCCCATACTTTATAAAGCACTGGTTGTAGGGAGATGACTGACGGAGGAGATATTTATTGGAGTTTAAAACGTGAGAACAAGGCTGATTAAACGCTCCGCGCAATGTTGCCTTAACAAACGAGTCAGTGAAGCCCACAGGCCAGAGCCAACGATGCCAGAGAGATTGTTTCGAACAGGCGAACCATGGGCTCTGACGTCACGAGGGGAGATTAGCTTATCTATCATGCAGAGCGGTGGTGTGACAATGAACGGATCAAGAGACTAGTAAACAAACAAACACACACTCACGGGAGCGCACAAACGAAGAGGTCAGACCAGAGCAGTCGCTAGGACTTACCCTAACCCCTCAGACCCATCCAAGGTCAAAGACGGCATACGTGCTTGTGTGCTTGTGTGTTTGTGTTACTTGTGTGTGTGTGTGTGTGTGTGTGTGTACATACAAACATCTATGTGTGTTTTCCTGGGAGAGTGAGAATCCTCCCAGAACAACCCATCTCCTCCTACGTCTGGAGGGAGGGAGGGAGGGAGAAGGGGAGGAGGGAGAGGGAGAGGAAGGGAGGGAGAGGGAAGGGGAGGAGAGGGAGGGAGGGAGGAGGGAGGAAGAAGGGAGAGGGAGGGAGACAGGAGGTAGGGAGAGGGATAGGGAGGGAGGGAGGGAAGGAGAAGGGGAGAGGGAGGGAGGGAGGGAGACGGAGGTAGGGAGAGGGATAGGGAGGGAGGGAGGGAGGGAGAAGGGGAGAGGGAGGGAGAAGGGGGAGAGGAAGAAGGGGAGAGGGAGGGAGGAAGAAGGGGAGAGGGAGGGAGACAGGGAGGGAGGGAGACGTATAGGTAAAGGCCAGCAGAGAGAGACTCACCTATGACGCTCTTGGCAAAGGAGGCGCTCTTCAGCGTGGCCAATCCCAGGTCTCCGATCTTGACGGAGCCGGTGGGCCCGGGTGATGAAGATGTTGTCGCACTTGAGGTCTCGGTGGATGATGGGCGGGGCCCTGGTGTGCAGGAAGTGGAGCCCCTTCAGGATCTGGTGACTCCAGCGCTGAAGCAGCTTCAGTTTCATCTCCTTGAACCTCTTCAGATACCTGCAGGGTAGAGGGGGGGAGGAGGGGGGGGTCACCATGGCTACGTGGCCTTCTAGGATTTGCTCTTCGATAATCACAAATGATCTTGTGGGGTTTTCCCCTGCTTTAATCTAGTGACAGAGACCGGCTTCACAGAGACACGCCCCCGACACCCCGACAAGATCCGGCGTCTAGCCTTGGCGGCGCTATGGAAACGAGCCGACGGGGACAGGCGCACGTACGTCTTGAGCGTCCCCGAGGTCATGAGCTCGGTGACCAGGAGGATGCACTTGTGACCTTTGACCGTGGACTTCCAGGAGTCGTAGAAGCGGACGATGTTGGGGTGCTGCAGCCCCTTCAGCATCTCCACTTCCTCACTGAAGCGCTGGCGCTCCACCTTCGTCAGCCGCCGCGTCTGAGGAGGAGGAGGGGAGGAGGAGGAGGAGGGAGGGGAGAGGGAGAGGAGGGAGGGAGGAGGAGAGGAAGAGGAGGGAGAGGAGGAGGAGGAGGAGGGAGAGGGAGAGGAGGGAGAGGAGGAGGAGAGGAAGAGGAGGGAGAGGAGGAGGAGGAGGAGGGAGGGAGAGGAGGAGAGGGAGAGGAGGAGGAGGAGGGGGGAGGAGGAGGAGGGAGGAGGGGAGGAGGGAGAGGAAGAGGAGAGGAGAGGAGGGAGAGGAGGAGGAGGATGAGGGAGAGGAGGAGGAGGGGGGGGAGGGAGGAGGAGCGAGAGGGAGGAGGGAGAGGAGGGGAGGAGGGAGAGGGGAGGAGGGAGAGGAGGAGGAGGAGGGAGAGGGAGAGGAGGGAGAGGAGGTGGAGGGAAGAGGAGGGAGAGGAGGAGGAGGAGGAGGAGGAGGAGGAGAGGAGGAGGAGGAGGAGGGAGAGGAAGGGAGGGAGGGGAGGAAGAGAGTCACGTCAGAAATGTTTATATTTTATATTTTGTTTGTCATATGCACAGTATATAACACAGGTCGTTCTGGAAAAGACAGAGAAGGCAGCAGCCATGCACCTATAAACTCCTAGTCATTTAAGAACCTTTAGACGTCTATGATGTCATGGCACCAGTAGAAGCTACCCTGCCTATTCGGCATGCAGTGTGGGGGGGAGGGGGCTCCAGAGACCACAGAAGAAGAACCGTGCCAACGGAGCAGAGAAGAAGATCAGTGCAGAACTGGCACAGTCCCCCCCTACTCTGGAGGACCAGGAGGTCTGGAAACACTGACGCCAGCTGGACTTCTCTCTACTGCCGTCCAGGCGCTCTGGACCCAGAGCTTTTAGAGGACTGGAGAACACTGTCTCCCAGTCACACACACACACACACACACACACACACTCACTCACTAGGTCTGATTTGGAGTGGATCCTAGGATAATTGCCAGATAATAAATAACACACAAAATGAAAAGAACCCTTTACCCTGCAGAAAAGTGTCGTCTTGAAAGGGACTTGTGTATGTATGTGTGTGTGTGTGTGTGTGTGTGTGTGTGTGTGTGAGAGAGAGAGAGGGTGTTCATCCCTCACACGCCCTTTAATGTGCCACGGGTCACTCTTAAAAGTTACGCAACAGGGCTACTGTTACACTAGGATCTGGTAGTGCTGTCTCTGTGGTGTATACCGAAGTGCTACCTGCATTAGCAGTTCCACACTTTACTATCAAAACATTGACCCCCCCACTGTTTATTGGACTGTCTACCCTGATAGTGCTTCTAAAAACGGAGCCAGCCAGTGGTCCAAGGTCAGTAGAGAAGAATGGTAGGTAATGGAGAGCACATTCTGGGCTTGGTTCTGACTAGTCTATCTGGTTCTGACTGAGTCTATCTGGTTCTGACTGAGTCTATCTGGTTCTGACTGAGTTTGTACGTTTCTGTCGGAGTCTATCTGAGTGTGATTGAGTCTGTCTGGGTCTAATTGCCTGAAGCTAGGAGATCCTCCAGCATGCAGTTGGAGGTTTGGGGGGTTGGGGTGGGGGGCGTGGGGCCCTAACCCTATACCACCCTGCCCTCAGGACGATCGAGGCCTATTTATGGAACTGACTTCCAAGAACAAACTCCACATCGAGGAGCCAGCTGTGTGACCTGCCTCCCTGCCCCTACCTCTCTCCATCACTACAGCTTCTCCTTTCACCCCTTCCCTGTCACATGTCCCCTCTCTCCATCTGTCCCTCTCTTCGTTCGGTGGACACCGGGGAAAAGGAATCTGCATTCAAGCAGCTAGTGGGGGGAAAAAGCCAATCTCTCGGACTCAACCAATCACGGAGAATCACAGCGCTTTGCTTTCCTCACACTCGGATCTCGCTCCATCTGCACCTCCAGTGTGTGTGTGTGTGTGTGTGTGTGCGTGTGTGTGCGCGCGTATGTGTGAGGGGCTGCACAGTAAACCCATTCAAACACAAGACATATGAAAGGTTGGTGATGCAGTCATCAGCACTGAGCACGTTTCTCATAAACACCCACAAACCCACAGGCTCTCTTTTGACTGGGGTGTTTCGGAAGTGTTTCACCGCTGGGTTAACACCATCCACGTCTGGGCATCGGACCAAGACCCCTCAATGGCTGTTTCTATTTGACAAACAAACGTGTTTCGGGAAAAGCCTTTGCTATCAAGTCAACATTATACAGCACCATATCTGGGTTTGGGTCCAAGAAGTATGAATGGCTGTTTCGATCGGGACAAACAAACAGATGTTTCTGCTCCGTGAAGCGACTACAGAGAGGGAGAGCGGCGGCCATTTTGATTGAAGGCCCTCTCGACTCTTCTGTGTCCAGGGCCAGCCCCCCAGAGAGCTGTCCGAGCGACCCGGGCGTCGACCTGGAGACCTCTAACAGGACGCTGGGGGACGGGGACCGGTCTGGGTGACGGTGGTCTCTCTCGTCACAGCTCACGTCAGCAGGCGTTTGAGTCGTATAGATGTCCCATGGAGGCGGATTAACACCTGAACCGCTCCAAAGTGTTCGGGACTGTACTAGAACTTTCAGGGTGTGATGGTGGTAAGGGCTGTGGCTAATAGTGTGGTTGGAGGATTTAAATGGACTTGTGTGCTTTTTGTACCTTGGCAGAAGTTTCTTTCCAGTGAGCGAATCCCTTTTATTCAGAGTGTTTGAAGAAGCATCGCAAGCCAGCGGCTGCTGGCCACCGTCCCTGGCTAAAATCCCCAGCTAGCATCCCTGGCTAGCATCCCCCTTCCGCTGAAAGGAACTGGCAGAGAGATGGCTAAATAGCTAGCGGGGTTTAACAGACGCTCTGGGCTGCTGGTTTTTAGTGATTGCTGGAGCTCCATGTTTGGAGTTTCCAGCCTGGCGCCGGTGGCTCGTGCAGCCGCGGTCGTGGGCTTGGAGGAGGTTGAAGAGCCGTCGGTGGGTCGTTGTTGGATGGGCGCGCTGCTGAACGCAGTTCCCGTTGAGAAGCGGGAGGCGCGGGAGCAGCGCTTAGGAGAGGAATGACGACGGTGCGTGTGAGGGAGGGAGGGAGAAATTGCGGAAGAAAGAGAAGGGAGAAAAAAAAGAAAGTTCAAAAGAGACTGAGAAAGAAAAAAGAGAAAGAGGGGGGGGGGAGAGAGAGAAAGATACATACAGAGAGAAGGAAGGGATGTGAGTGTGAGTGTGTGGTTGTGAATGCGTTGTTTTGCTCTCTCCTGGAGGAGCACATTTAACCTGGAGAGGAATGAGACCATACCGTATCAGCATGACTCTGAATGAGATCATACAGCTTCCCGTTTCTCACACCCTCCCCTCAAGGCCTCAGTTAACCCAGTCACACAAAGCCTAACTCTTTTCCTAACGCTGTGTCCTCTGGAGAGAGAGAGAGGGAGAGGGAGAGGGAGGGAGAGGGAGAGGGAGAGGGAGAGGGAGAGGGAGAGGGAGAGGGAGAGGGAGGGGAGAGGGAGAGGGAGAGGGAGAGGGAGAGGGAGAGGGAGAGGGAGAGGGAGAGGGAGAGGGAGAGGGAGAGGGAGATGCGTCTCTTGTGGTTGTGCGGATGTGAGGCCAGGGTCGCCGCAGTTGCAACCCGGCCCTGCCTCGTCCTCCACAGAGCAGCGACCTCCACGGGAAACCTTACTGCCAAGACAACCATGCCATCTGATAACACGTCCTCCCCAACAGCACTGCAGTCAGTCAGACAAACTAACAACGAATCATCTGTCTGGAGGTCAGGTGGCTCTACAACCACAGGGGACAGACCGACAGTGCCCGCCGCCGTAACGTCGGAAACGAACGTTCGCCCGGTCGTGGATGAGAGCCGTGTAGTTACTACGTCACCCATCATGCAGTCCCAGCCCCTCGGGTCATAGCTCAGCTCCACACCATGCAGCCGCTAATAGCTCCTCCAGGCCCAGTGTCCTCACATCACATGAGGCGTCAGCCTCCAAGAACTGCCCCGTGGCGGGGTGGTTAAACAGGGGGAGCGCCCTGTTCTAGAACCCTGAGGGTATTATTAGCCCCCCCTGGAAAGTGTGGAATGTATGGTGGTGTGTGTGTGTGTGTGTGTGTGTGTTTGGGGCAGCGTTACATAAGCACTGTTTAGCGGTTGTGGGCGGCATGGCAACACACCATCCTCTGTGTGTGAGTGTGTTTACATGCATGCATGTGTGTGTGTGTGAGGGACGGGGGACGGGGGACGGGGGACGGGGGAGGGGGGCACAGAGAGGCGCGTTGCACAGGGCACTCTTGTTAAGAGACCCTATCAGAGAAGCTAATGAACTAAACTGTGGGCCGCTCACAGGTCAGAGGTCACAGGGTACAGGTCAGAAGTCACAGGTCATTAGAGAGGCAGACAGTCCATGTCTTGCTACGGCTAAGGAGGATCGGGGTGATTATGTAGCATATGACCTGCTCTGTATAGGAAAGACAGTAATAACCATAGTGTATGGGGGGAGGGGGGGTTGATGAGAGCTGCGTTGTTGTTGCCACGGCGATAACGGCACGACAGACGGCAGGTACAGTGAGTCTGGGGAACAGCAAGACCTCGGAGGAGATAAGGTTTCACCAGAGAGACAAGTGGTTCATGACCGAGTCAACAACAGCCGCGAGGTCACAAACACACACACCCTCAAACGTAAACACGAGGGTGCACATGCACACCCAAGTACCCACTGGCGCCAACTTGCCGTGCCACGCTCGCGGCAGTCTTGCTAACAGGCACCGGACGCGGGTGTGTATATATATATATATATAGAGAGACAGAGATAGCTGTCCAAGTGGACACATGGACTGAACACTCTCTTCCTGTCAGTCAGCAACCAAACTACTGATGATGAACAACTTTGAGGGAGGAGAACAGGAGGGGAGGGAGGGGGGAGAGAGAGAGAGAGAGAGAGAGAGGGGGGGGTGGGGGAGAGTGGAGGGGGAGAGGAGAGAGGAGAGAGAGAGAGAGAGAGAGGAGAGAGAGAGGGAGGAGGGGGGGGGGAGAGGGGGGGAGAGAGGGGAGGAGAGAGAGAGAAAGAGAGGGAGGAAGGGTGAAGGATGGACGAAAGCAACGAGGGAGGGGGGGCAAGGAGGGGGGCAGGGAGGGGGGCAGGGAGGTGGAAAGGAAGAACAGCAGGATGGAGGGACGTGGGGGCGCAAGGTGGGGGCGTAATTGGTGAGAAGATTCACAATGCCGTTTTTCTCTGCGATTGAGACCCAGGGATACGGGTCGTTACAAACCAGAGGAAGTTCCCTGGACATCAATTCAAGCGCTCTGGTTGGACAGACTGGGACTGGGTGAGGGCAGGGGGGAGGACAGAACGTTACAACCCCCACACAGTGTTTCCACAGAGCCCTCACCTGGCCTATTAAAAGAGCCATCAAGACCAGAACTCCCTCTTCCAGACAGAGCGTGACAGCGACAGTCTGTGAGGCTGCAGCTAACGTGGTGGTAAAAACAGGCTTTCAGCTGGATCTCCTGTGCTGCCTGACACAGAACACACTGATCCACAGCAGGCACAGGCAGGCTGAGCACAGCAGCCTGATGATGGATTCAAACAGCACAACATATGATCAAATCTCATTTGCGTAGCCCTTTCTACGACAACAGACGCAGAGGGGCTCAACATATGCCTGCATACCCACAACTAACCCGACATCAACCTAAATCTAAACGCTCAAGAAACAAGAAAGAAAAACAGGAATTCCATTTGGAATTCGAAGTCCTTCCCTGTTGACGCAAGGGTGCAGCGAGGTGTCTGTGTCTCTGGTCTACAAATATTGACACATCCCGTCATGCCGGCCGTGCCTTTGCTGAGGAACAGACCGACGCAGAGCGCTGGGCGGGGACTGGAGAAGTGCTAGACAGTCAGCTCCCTGGCAGTGCAAAACATGATGAAGGGAACTGTTTACTCTCTGTCCTTCTCTCAGACAAGTGGGCTTGTTAGGGTTAGGGGTAGGGCCTGTCTAAAGCCCTGGGTTAGGGTTAGGGGTTGGGCCTGTCTAAAGCCCTGGGTTAGGGTTAGGGGTTGGGCCTGTCTAAAGCCCTGGGTTAGGGTTAGGGGTTGGGCCTGTCTAAAGCCCTGGGTTAGGGTTAGGGGTGGGCCTGTCTAAAGCCCTGGGTTAGGGTTAGGGGTTGGGCCTGTCTAAAGCCCTGGTCGCCCCACGGGGAATGTCTCATTAAAACTGCGTCTTTCTCTGGCTCTCTTCACCAAAGCCTGGGCTTCTGCCCTGCACAGATGTTCCCTGTTAAAAGGCTTTAACTACACTCTCTCTGTCTCTGTCTCTGTCTCTGTGTGTGTCTGTGTGTGTGTGTCTGTGTGTGTGTGTGTGTGTGTGTGTGTGTGTGTGCGTGCGTGTGCGTGTGTGTGTGTGTGTGTGTGTGTGTGTGTGAGCAGGCGCAAGGCAGCACCTGAACAGAACAACAGAGAGATCCAGTCGGCAGCAGGTACTGCTGGTGGACCAGAGCCAGCGCTGGAGCCTGACAGGCCCGGAGGCTGTGTTAGGACCAGCCTGGTTAGGACCAGCCTGGTTGGACCAGCCTGGTTAGGACCAGCTGGTTAGGACCAGCCTGGTTAGGACCAGCCTGGTTAGGACCAGCCTGGGACCTGCTGAGCAGCCCTGAGTGGGGTAACTGGGTCAGGGCTGCGCTGGTGGCCTTATCTGTCCTGCGTGCTGAGGTTATAAACACACTGCTCTATCAGTCTCCTCTGCTTCTGCTCCAGCCACACACACACACACACACACACACACACGCACACACACACACACGCACACAAACTAACTAACCCAGAGAGGGTCTCAGAGTAATTTACAATGTAACAGATATGCTGTATGGCTAACCTATACACGCAAGCAGACCCTCAAATGTCATCAAACACACCGAATACCAAGAAAACCTAGCACTTCACACTAAATCACAGTTCACTTGGACATTTCTGTGGCCGACCAATTAGAAGCCAGTGAGCCTGTGGCAACGCTATGCAACAGGCTAGAAGTGAGAGTGCAGGCCTGTAATCTCACACCTCCTAAAAAAAGACAGTAACCTGAAACACATTGAGAGACACAGGCTCTGTCAAGGTCCCATATTAAACCACACACACACACACACACACTCACACACACCACACACACACACACACACACACACACACACACACACACACACAGGTTGTATGCAAATAAGGGTCTTATTATTGGGTGGGTGGAAGAGGTGTCAAAAAACTATTAGACTGTTGACTAAGAGAGTAGCTTTTCTCTAACAGCTAAGCTGCTAACTCTCACAGCTAATATAAAAAGAGCCTTTCAAGGGATCAGGATTTATTTAGATGTATTTCTTGGCAACAGACAGGTGGAATTAGCATTCATATCCTTTCAGCTGAGCTACAGTATGACTTGGCATTCCTGTACTGCTAGCTATACCTTTACCTGTTTTGTACCTTTACCTGCTGGTCTCTAAGACAAACTGGCGCAGATAGCCTTCTTGTTTCAATAAACTACTGGAGGAGTGATTTGGGTTCTATGTCTGTAACAGTGACAACAGTGACACAAGCGACGGTGACATCAAGTCGCTGCTGTCAATGACAATGAGTCCCAGCGTGTTTTTTTACGAGCGAGATTGCAGGAAATTACTTGTCTCTCGGTGAAGTGATGAGCCAGGGATAGGCCTATTACGTTGCGGAATAGGTTAATACTAGCGAGCGCCGACTTGATCCCAATCAATGCGGCAGCTGTTGCTGTTCGTTACGAGGTAAACAATGAACTCGTCTTCGGCTAAGTGCCAGCCGGACAACAACGCCTTTGTCTGTGCCACGATGGCAGTCCGTTGAGGCTTGCATACAAATGAAATCCATAAAACATCAAACGAAAAGAATGCCGTTTGAATGGAATAGCTGCTTTAGTTAGCGGGACTATAAATAGGCTACGTTGTGCTAGCTTATTATCAGGTGTGGCGAAGAGAATTGATATGGCGCATTCTTCAACACTGAAAACTAAGCTACAAGCATTCCTCACAATTTGGCACTTCACTTAAATGTTTTACATAAGTCTGTGCCGACATCAACTTGACCCGCGGAATCCATCTCGTGTTCACAGTTGTCCGTCAGAGCCTGCTTTCAACTTCATGCTTAGTCAGTCGTGGACTGTGGGGTGGACTGTCACAGCTGGGGGACATGTATGTTCATGTGTAGGAGTACTGGTGCTGTGCCTAGTCGACTGGGAGAGAGGTCAGGGGAAATGCAGGCCTGTTGACAGTCCTGGTGCTGTGCCTAGTCGACTGGGAGTGAGGTCAGGGGAAATGCAGGCCTGTTGACAGCTCTCTGTGGGTGTTTTGTTATCCATACTGGACATGTCCCCAGGCTCACATTACCATAAACAGACTAAACACAGCCCATAGCTGCTGGCACTAGCATAATCAGGACTGTAATCATGGCTGTACAGTGTGTACAATGTACAAGGACTTTACAGTGACTGTACAGTGACTGGGTGAGAAAACGGTGTCTCCTGTATCACTGTATTATTATCAGCGTATAGTGTCAGTGTAGGGAGCTAGCAGACGGTTTCTCATGGCCCATTTCTGAGCTGAAAGCTTGAGAGAGAGAGAGAGAGAGAGGGGAAAAAAGACTTCACGGTTCCTATAGAGAGAGTAATAAATATCCCTCAGCGTTTTAAGAAGCCACAAAACACAACAGCGAGGATGTGGTCAGGAGCTGGATCGGGCTCAAGCACTGCTGAGACCATAGGGTAGAAAGAAAGATTAGTGCCTGGAAATAAAGGGGTGGAAAAGAGAAATAAATAAAAGGCCCGAGAGAGAAGAGGAGAGTGAATTAAAAGGAGAAAGATGCATTCCAACAGCGACGCACTTGCAGCCAGGGAGAAGTCAGAGGTTTTATGGGGTTTAAAAACCAGGTCACTAACTGAAATGTAAGACTTTGACATCATTAACTGAGATAAGATGGAAAGATTTTAAAATAGACCCAAGTTAGCGCTACTATCAAGGACTGTTCCGTCTGTAGTCATCACTAAGAGAAAGTAACTGATGGGACACAATGCAAAGAGGCCAAACTATTCCAACCCTGGAAAAACGTTGAAGAGAGACGAGTCGTAATGTTTAGTTTCAACAGCACAACCTTCAGTAACGATGATACACAATGATACACAGGTGATAACATCGGAACTCATACGAGTCTGTTTCTGCACATTCCCTGCTCACTGTCTCCTGACAGTCTGACCACAGTGCATTCCCATATCTATAAGCGGTCAGTGAGAGGCCCGCTGCATGACCTCTTGACCACAGCAAGGGACAGTCTCGCATGTACAAAAACTCATCAACCACGGTCGTCTCGCACCCCTGCCCTGCATGTTCTATCTCGACGTTTCCCTGCTCCGACACCTGATTCAGATGAATGGGTCGTTACCAGGCTGCCGCTGAGCTTGATCATGATCCCTTCATTTGAGGTGAAGACATCTAGAACAAACAGGACAGGGGGACGAGGACCAGGATCAAGGACCACTGTTCTAGAACGTGATCCTGCTATCGCTGATGCAGTTTGTGGTTCTAGCAGTCAGACTAACAGATGAGGAGAGGCTGCAAAAACATAACCCAGAGGGACTCAAATGAATGACATTGCACTCACAAGGGGCTTACACATAGGACTTCATGCTCATAGGTAGTCAGGTGGCTGAGCGGTTAGGGAATTGGGCTAGTAATCCGAAGGTTGCGTATTCGATTCCCGGCTGTGCCAAATGACGTTGTGTCCTTGGGCAAGGCACTTCACCCTACTTGCCTCGGGGAGAATATCCCTGTACTTACTGTACGTCGCTCTGGATAAGAGCGACTTCTTTTTCTTCTTCTTCAGGGTGTGTCGGCCATTTAGGCCGTGAGAGAGTTCCCTAAAAGCATTCAGAGGAACTGCAGAAGACAAGCTGAATGGTTAGGAACAACCTCGGGAGACAATCACCTGTAAGGTGTGTGCAGGGGAGTGGGTGGAATCATCTGAGGGTATAATTACTTGTTTGTGTTTCAGTACATTGTGGTCCTAATCGGTGATTCCCGTCGACACACGAGGACAAGGGCATGCGAGGACTGTGTGTGTGTGTGTCGGTGTGCATCTCTCTGAGGGGCGTGCGACGACTGTGTGTGTGTGTCGGTGTGCATCTCTCTGTGGGGCGTGCAAGGACTGTGTGTGTGTGTGTGTGTTGGTGTGCATCTCTCTGAGGGGCGTGCGAGGACTGTGAGTTTGTGTCGGTGTGCATCTCTCTGTGGGGCGTACGAGGACTGTGTGTGTGTTGGTGTGCATCTCTCTGAAGGGCGTGCGAGGACTGTGTGTGTGTGTCGGTGTGCATCACTCTGAGGGGCGTGCGAGGTGTGTGTGTGTGTCGATGTGCATCTCTCTCTGTATGCATGTAGAGAAGGCCTACAGAACTGGAGGATTCCGTTGCATTGTCTAAAAGAACAACTAAACAATAATGCACAGGGTACATACCTTGAGCCTAGTGTTTCCAAGAATAAAGGAGAGTACAGGAGTGTATGGAGAGTGGAGAAGAGGATAGGAGAGAGGAGAGAAGCAGAGGAGAGAAGAGGAAAGGGGAGGAGAGGAAGGGGAGGGGAGGAGAGAGAAGGGGAGGTGAGTTGAGAGGAGGAGAGGTGAGTGGAGACGGAGAGACAGCAGGAAATATGACCTGACATATCCAGTACTACATCCAGTTTTACGAGCACTCCAGGCCGCCTGTGTCTCCAGTGCCGCCTGTGTCCTACATCTGTTGCTGTGCTACAGAGGAAGGCTGCTCGTCTGCTGGCCACACTCGCACACAGCTGGGTGTTTGAACAGGGAGTGGAAACTCCCACAGTAACCATGGATATGCCAGGGCCAGGGAGGGGGAGTGTGTTCCTGGAGGGAACACTGATTGTCCTTGTCCCCTCCACACCGCCACCTGAAACACCGCTCGCAGCCTCAGTCCTGAAGGGCAGGATTGATCAGTAAAGTCTACTAAAGAGGACAAACTCATGTCTGTTTCATCGACTTCCTCTCTCATGAACTCGTACAAAAACTTGTCATCAACCAGATAGAAAGAGAGGGGTTCAGTCGAGATGTTTTTTTCCATTACTGCCCAAATGCGCAACAGGGCTCCAATCATGGTGTAAACATGCAAAAGTGTTATCATCTGGAGCCAGGCATGAGAACTGTATCTCCCTGCTGCAGCAGCACATCTCAAAGCCCTTAAATCACTATCTGTGGCAGAGCACAGCAGCGCTGAGGCCCTGGGAAGGTTCGGGGAGCGCTGGGAGGTGGCGGGCCAGTGGGGGGAGCTATGCAGGGCACGTCCATATATCAGGCTGACCTATGGAAACACGTCCTGGGAGACCGCTAGTCAGCACTAGCCGCGAGGCGCTCGCCGAGTGTCCCATTTCTCTTGAGTCAAGTGACAAGCTGGGTCACGCTGTCGGTGGGATGCACAGCCACGACTAAGTCTGCATCCTGTCGTCGTTCGGATGGTACAGGTGGGCTTTCGTCCTCTCGTCAGTCTCCGTGTCCATAGACCATGAGAAGTATCTCAAATGAAGGTGTCCAATCGTCTCCCTGATCAAGCACCGAACGCAACCGTGTCCCCATGAGAAGCAGGAAGTGTGCAGAGCGTGGTGAACTCCGTTCATGCTTCTTTCCTGTGAAGGAATCTAAAGGCGCTCTGTTCGACCGTACCCCCAGCTCAACACGAACATAGAAGCTTGCTCGGTCTCGGCTTCCGTCCTCTCTCTGAGGTGAAAGGTCAACCAGCTCAGGTCTGCATGTCCTCTCTCTGAGGTGAAAGGTCAACCAGCTCATGACTGCATCTTCCCTTCGACAAAAGCTAACTGAGTTTGATCATCTTGTTTTAGTTTTTCAAATCTGGATTCTGGACTGGTTTCTGGCATAAATGGCTGATCTATGTTCTTACTGCATTGGTAGCCAAATGCACTTGTTTTAAGCATGAGCATGCACGTAACTAATGTTGCTGCACTTAAATTTGATAAGGGAGGGGGGGGGTAACAAATCCATTCTGGGCTGAGAAGGAGACTTCAAAGTCTCTTTCTCTCCTCTCTCTCCCTCTCACCCTTTCACTCCTTCTCTCTCCCCTTGTCTCACCCCTTCTCTACTCTCTCTCCTTCTCCCTCCTTCCCTTATACCCCTTATCTCTCTCCCTCTCTCATCCTTCTCTTCCTCCCTCTCTTTCTCCTCTCTCACTCCTTCTCTCCCTCTCTCTCCCTCTCTCACCCCTCGGTAGATCATCTCTCCACACAGCAGCACCAGGAACTCCGAGGCGTGCGCAGGTTTCATAACAACAGAAGAAGAACACACTGGAAGACCATTCACAGGCTGCCAGTAGAGCAACAGTGCATGACTTCATAATCGTTTTTTTAAATGTATGTGTGTGTGTGCCAAATAAATCTGCTACAGCAGTGTTATGTAAACCTAATTACAGGGGCTGTCAGGTCGATAGCTCCACAGTTTCCTCCAGGAGGATAACACGCGCAACGTCTACATGGCTCGTCTCACTAGACGCCACTGGGGCAGGCTGAGGACCACAGAGCAAGCCTGGTAGCAGAGCCTGGCAGAGTGACTGTGTTCAGGTCACAGAAGGAGCTCGGTTCCAATCTCCCCCACACGAGGCCTGCGCCGGAGGGGGGCGGAGCTGACCAGAGGGACGGATGTTTCCGGAGCTGCCGCGGTGCGATGTTGCAGCAGGCCTGGGTACCGTACCGTAGCCTGGTTTAAACAGCACAGAGGTTTCCCTTCCCTGTGTGTCTCAGTCTAGACCAATCCTGTATGGGAAGAGGTCCCGTCATCCAATCATCTGCCACTTGCTTTAAGAACGGTGGATTCCAAAGGGTAAGGTGATACCGTAAAAAACGGGTTTCCCCTGGCGGACACAGACACAGACAGTTTGTATCCAGGTTCACCCTGAATCTCAGCTAGTCTAGAGAACGAAGAGGACTTAGCTGCGCTTGTACTGAAGGTTGAGCTGGTTTCCCCTCGGGGTTCAGAAGACTGTTTAAAGCTCCCTCCCCCACTGGGTCTCTCCAGGAACCCATTGCTCCAGGGCCATTCCTGACCTCTCACACACACTTAAAACATCGAAGCATCTGCACACACACACACCCCTTAGCATTCACCCCCCACACACACTGAAACATCCACACACACACACACCCACACATCTAAACATCCACGCCCCAACACACATGCACACACTAAACATCCATGCCCCAACACACACCCACACACCTAAACATCCACGCCCCAACACACATGCACACACTAAACATCTACACACACACAACACAACCCCCCACACACACACCACGCCCCACACACACACACACGCACACACACACCCACACAAACAACACCTCTGTTATCACCCAGACAAGCATGCCGCAGGTTTGGGAGGCTCCAGGGCTGCCTCTCTCAACCTGCGGCCTGACAGCTGTAGAGGCAGGAGGGGGTGGGCCTCGGGGAGACTGGGAGAACAGGAGCGGAACGGACCACCTGACTCTGCTGCCGCGGTTGTCTTGTAAGACGAGCAGAGCCAGTGTCCACCGTCTGACCCCGTGAGAACAAGACAACACAAGTTGCGTTCCTCGACACGTCCTCTGGGGGCTTGTTGAGTGGAGGCAGATTACCCTGGAGGCAGCAAACACAGTGGATCATACCTTCACATAAATCTGAGCTGCCTCCACCATGAAGATAAAGCTGGCTCCCAGGCATGACTGCTCCACAGCCTCTCCATCGTGACCCTGCCGTGACTGACCCTCACCCTCACCCCACCAATCCAGTCACCCCTTTCACCTCCGGCGTCCAATCAAATGAGCACCTCTCCTTATCAACCGTAGCACACCAGACAGGTGACAGCAGGCTGAAGGACACCTCCTGCTCACCCCCCACCCCCCCGACACCCAAACACAGGTTTAGACCCCACCCCCACTAATCTGCTCTGGATTTTGCTTGGCCCTTAAACCCTGTAGAGTAGAGTAGGGTACTCCAACAGCCTCAGCCTCCAAAGTTAGCAGGCTTCAGGACAAGCTGGCTTTCAAAACGAACAGAAAACAGCTGACCTCCTACATACCACTACTTTAATTAAGCAGTGTTTACTGTTCTGCAAAGCTCATGAACCTCATCCTGATGGATTAAGCGTGCTTGTACTTGAGCTCCAAGCAGCATGCCGCACCAGCCCCCATGCCTCTCTCCGCTCTTATAACTCACACACTAGAACTCACCACACACACACACACACACACACACACCAGTGCTGGTTCTCACCTGAGGACACACTGCCTGAGGTCTACTTTCTCCGGCGCGCACAAGTCACCGAATCAGGCGTGTGTGATGGGGAGTGGGTCCTGAATCAGGCGTGTGTGATGGGGAGTGGGCCCTGAATCAGGCGTGTGTGATGGGGAGTGGGCCCTGAATCAGGTGTGTGTGATGGGGAGTGGGGCCCTGAATCAGGCGTGTGTGATGGGGTGTGGGGCCCCTGAATCAGGTGTGTGTGATGGGGAGTGGGGCCCTGAATCAGGCGTGTGTGATGGGGTGTGGGGGCCTGAATCAGGCGTGTGTGATGGGGAGTGGGGCCCTGAATCAGGCGTGTGTGATGGGGAGTGGGGCCCTTAATCAGGCGTGTGTGATGGGGAGTGGGGCCCTGAATCAGGCGTGTGTGATGGGGTGTGGGGCCCCTGAATCAGGTGTGTGTGATGGGGAGTGGGGCCCCGAATCAGACGTGTGTGATGGGGAGTGGGTCGATCACCCTGGGCTCTGACCAGGTGCTCTGCACTCTACCGAGGTGCTGTTCCTATGCGACATTATTCAATCCCATTAGAGAGATGCCAGCGCTCACACACACACTCACACACAGCTTTTGTATCGTTTACCACCGGGGGGGGGCTTCGTCACTTTGCCGTCGAGACGATTTATCGCGGCTAATTAAACTAGGTCACCGAGAGCGAAAGAGATCCAGGAGAGGAGGGGATTAGCTGGGCCAGTCACACACGGCAGGCGACAGCACGTCGGACTGGAAACATCTGATGGAAGACCCCGGGTCCTAGCTGGGCCGCGTCTCCTAGGCAGCAGCCTGGATCGAGGGGGCCATAAACCATTCGTTTGGCCCTTAGATAGCTCTCAAGGTCTGGCAGTGTTTGGTGGCCAACTGCCAATCCTCCTGAACCGACCACAAGAACAGACGTTCCTGAGCAGCCATGGTACGATGTTGCAGCCGAGGCCTGGTTAAAGGGGGGGGTCAGATGGCTGAGTGGTTAGGGAGTCGGGCTATTAATCAGAAGGTTTGCTGGTTCGATTCCCGGCCGTGCAAATGACATTGTGTCCTTGGGCAAGGCACTTCACCCTGCTTGCCTCGGGGAGAATATCCCTGTACTTACTGTGAGTCACTCTGGATAAGAGCGTCTACTAAATGTAAATGTAAATAAAACTTAAAACATTGAGCTTTCCCTTCCCTGTGCATCTCAGTTCAAACCTCCTCACTTCTCACACTGTGTGAGCCCCAGAAGTTCGCTCGCTCTGCGAAGCCGAGAGATCCGAGAGTCTCCGTGCTGTTGAACGGACCCCTGAACCACCGCTAGAACTGAGCAGTCAGGGCTGGGAAGGGAACGGGAGCGGTAGCGAATGCGAGACAATGTTAGCGCAGATCTGCACATCCTCCGTCCACCTTCTCTCGCAGCTTTACAGCCAGCCACCTCCTCCTCCTCCTCTTCGCAGCTGCCTGGAGATGCAAGCAGCAGAAGGGAGGGCAGGTTACTTCAGTTCAAACGTTGCGTAACCTTTAAAAGGCGAAGGATGCCGCGGAGGTATCACCAAATGTTCTGAACTGAGACGGCCAATCCTGAGGAGACGTGGGGTATGGAGTTAGGAGTGCGGTTCTCACTATAGCTTACACCATGTGTGTGTGTGTGTGTGTGTGTGTGTGTGTGTGTGTGTGCGTGCGTGTGTGTGTCGTACTGAATACAGTGGCCAGGAAAATGTCCGTTCTGCTGTCAGTTATCTGGCACCAGGACAGGTGACAAGTTCCAGGAAGTATAGTCCAACTTGTCAAGAGAGACCAGAGACATGTCATGTGATGTCTCTGTTATGGAGCGTTTCCACTCCTCTGGCCAATTCAGCCCATTTCAGGCTACTTTCAAGGTAGTGTGAGGATATGTGTGTGTGTGTGTGTGTGTGTGTGAGAGAGCATTCTCCCATCCCAGGCTGTCAGGGAAAACAGACAGAGGGGTCACTTATCGCCATGGTCTGGCCCAGACACTGCAGGTTTCAGCTGCTAATTCAAGGGTCAGCTATCGATGGATTACCCACAACAGCAGGTCTGAGTTTCTGAGAACTGAGGAAATATGACGACTGTTTTCATCCGTCCAGAGAGGAGATGTTGGTCTGATATCAAGTCAACGTGTGCTGCCAAAGTGACGATCCGATTTTCGCTGAATCGTTTATTTATTACATTGATTTTGGTGTGTTGATGCCCACACATAAGTAGTTCACCTAGCCTTATGTATAGATTTGGAGCTTCATTTTTGAGTTGTGGGCGAATAAGTCAGTGATGTAACTGTGCATATCCACGCTGCACACACACACACACACACACACACACAACTCCCTCACCACAGCCAACAAATCATTAAGCGAATCTGCTGCTAGGATACCAGTTGTCATGGGAATACGGACAATTAGAAACTAAACACAATGATCCAGAGAAAAAGAGAAAGGGAGTTCAACCTGACCCCTCCTGCAGGTAGAAGCACCCAGAACTGCCTCTGAACGGGGTGAGGATGGAGGAGACCTTTGAACCGTACCTATCATCTCTCATCCCTGTTTGTCCCTGGACAACAATCAATAAGCCAATGGAGGAATCTCCACATTCATCTCCAGAGAGCCCATTAGGCTAGGCTTAGGTTTTATAACAAGCGGATCAATATTCTGTCACATTTTAACACGTTTAACGCAGTATCCTGTTAAGAGTATTGACCAGAAAGGCAAGAACAGTAATTCAATCAAAGCTTTATAAGTGATTTATTAATTGCCATCCTACATGGCCTGTCTTTTGGCTACATTGAGGATTTTAAACAATTATGTGTGCTTTGTTTTTATTTTTGTCACAATATGATGTTTACAAACTAATTGCCATGTTTCTGAAGTGTCCCATAGACGCCCTTCAAAGCAGCCTTACATACCTGTAGTTCACACCATGCCACTTCCACTGTCGTCTCCGTGTCCAGGCCTTTGTAGACCGTCTTGAACGACCCCCTCCCTATCTCAATGTTGAATTTGAGAAACCTTCCATCGCGTGAGGTGGCCACCGCTTTGGTCTCAATTTCATCCTTCTCCTCTTGCTCCCGTTTGCTTTGGAAAGGAGCTCGAGATAAAACGACTTTTTTGTGAGTAATTTCCGCCTCGGAATCCGAACTTGTGCTCAGAACGCAGGAAGTTGGTTGTCCAACGGTCCATGTGTCAATAGGTGATACCGGGTGGGATGGTTGGTTACAGAGAGGGGAGCTGGTGCTCGTTCCGGGGCTCGACGCAGCCGACACCGGTGGAGACGAGTCCGCTTTCCTCTCCTCCGCCGCAGTTTCTGCTAGAATGTCATCAGCAGACCATGAACGAGTTTTGGAGAGTGGTGCGTCGGAAACTTGCGGTTCGAAATCGAAAGTGTGAATATTGTTCAGTTTGTATGAGTTTCTTCTGGAGTTGACAGAGTGTCTCCTGCGCCTCGGTGGTATTCGTCCAGGGAAGGAGTTGGCATCGAACCCTGTAGGTAGTTTCCCAAAACCAAGCCCAGCCATGTCAACCTCCGCTTGTGACATAATGTGTGTCTAGTCTTATTGTTAATTAAGCCTCGAAATAGAACAGGTGTTTTTTGGTCAAGAAGTGAATGCCGTTCAGCCTTGCCTACATTGTAGTCTGCGGGAGAGAGAGAGAAAAAAACGGTCTAAGCAATTTGCAACAGACTTTGAAAGCCTAAAAACTATTAAGAATTAAAGTTAAAGCATGACATTACTGAACATGTTTAACACTTTAAAGCATGCCGTCAACTTTTCCAACAAACGTAACATTGTTTTGTGAGCGAAATCAAACGTATTTCACCCTCTCAGGTAAAAAGTATGCGTCTGAAATTTTCTCTGAAGAAAAAAACGCGAAAAACCATACTTGTAGTCCGCATATAGAGAAACGGTGTAGTTGGTGGCACGTCTCCCAGCTGTCACCTTCTGTGGACGGTTGCAGGCAGCTCCTCTAATAACAACAGACAAGCGACACAAGCACATAGCACCGCGCTCCGCCCACAAACACTTCATGTGTGAGATAAAAAAAAGAAAATACAACTTAAATGTGTTATTTAACTCAATACGTCTGTGTAGTATTTAACCAATTATAAATTTGAAAACCTATCAAATGGGTAAGTTATTGATATATAGTTTGATAAATGTTATGCATATTATGAGGGTACACAGTGAACCCGAATGTTCTCTCGAAAGATAAATTCTGTGTAATTGAAGTCACAAGAGTCGCTGGCTCGAGTGCGATATGACGACATCAAATATTTTATTTGACAACGTTCCAGAATGTTCAGTCCAATAACACGTGTTGCGCTGTAGTGTTCCTGCAAGCCCACTAGTGTCAGTCATATTTTCACAACTAACTGCTTTTTGGGAAATTGTTTTAGAAACGGTTTCCTTTCGATTTGTCCTACCTTGTCAGATTTTCCTACCGTAGAGCAAAACTACAGGGCGGACCCTAAGTCTAACTTTGATGTCCGCATGCGCCCAAATAGAACAATCTGACGGCTTGGATACAAAGGTAGGACATCGGTTTCAAGTTAAATGAATAAATCACGGGGATTCATGGACACGAGCGAGCTCGGAATAGGCTTACATGTTGCTATATAAAGCACACTGATGAAGCCATCGATACTGTAGTTTGTTACTGCATGGCAAGTTACAACTGGGTGGCATGACTTGGCAAACTGCCACTGAGAGGCTGAATATAGACAGCAGTAACAGGCTTTGCCGTCAGGGCCAGCTTAGACCACAAACAAAGGGGATGTGCGAGTCTAAATGTGCCCTTAATCTTCAATGGGACATTAGATCATAAAATGAAAACCGATACTGAAAGGCTGAATCACTTTATTAGTCCACCATTTTGTTTTGTCTGAGGATGACCCCAGACACACAGAGATGATCACGGTTATGTTGAGGTTGTTTTGAGTATGTCATTAGACTCCTGTTACATTGGATTGGAGTGCAGATTTGGCTATACAGCACTAACTGCTCTGTTATTTGCTCTGACTGTGCACATGACAATTCCTAATCTGCACACACATATGCACAGAGAGAGAGAAAGGTTCTCCAATCATTGGTTAGTATAACAGGTCAACAGGAGCCTGAATTATCTGTCAGGTATTTTGTTCTCTTCTTAATGGAGGAAGCAGTCTAGCTGTGTGGTCTAATCAGAGGACATTAGTCACAACCAATGAAGCCACACTCTTCTTCTGTACTGGCCCTGGTGACCGTGGTAACAACATACCGTTAGCATTGGTGGGTTGATAAACGTGCAACAGTTTAGCATCGTCCTGAGTGTCATCACAAGGATAGGAAATGTGACGACACCACGTCTGTGCTCGATCAAGCACAACTCATTTCTTGCTTCTCCCACTGCAGTCTCCTGGATCGCCCGCAATCTCTGCTGTAGAAGACTACAAAATGTTGAGCGTGTGCTTGTGCAAATGTTTGTGTGTGTAAAAGAGCTAAAAAGCGGTGACATGGACAAAGATATTGTGTGTGTGTGTGTGTGTGAGAGAGAGAGGGAGAGAGAGAGGGAGAGAAAGGGAGAGAGAGAGACTGTTTGTGTCTTTGTGCCTGTTTGTACAGGATTAAGTGGTCTGTGTTAACTGAGCTAAAGCCTTGCAGCCCAGCCAAAGCACCTCATGTAGCTTCGTCTGCTGCTAGCGAGACGCTCGCTCGCCGACCTTCACCTGTCACATGATCCCAGCGAGGAGCAGCGGAGAGGAGGGGGGAGGGGCGCTCTGAAGTGGGGGGGCTTATCTTCAGGAACACATGGGTCCACTGGAAGCAGCAGCAGCAGAGGTTCGAGTGCTAATCACCCCCGCGTTGGCCGAAAGTTAACGCCGAGTCATCTTTGGTCATGTGAGAGAAAACGTGTGTGTAAGTGGGTCACACAGGGGGGGATGCTGTGGCAATGGTGGGGCTCTTCAAGGTTCTACTGCTGAACAAGATGGTTCCACACACGCCGTCCTGGCTGGTCTTACCAGCCTCTCTCCCTCTCTCGTGTTATCACTCACACACCCGAGCTGTCTCCATTCCCCTGGCCTCCTCAGGCACACACATACACACACATACCTACACGAGCGCTCCGTGTGTCTCTCTCTCCCCGTGCCTCCCCCCCCCTCTCTCTTTTTGACTGTATCATCCCTGTTACTGTATTACTCTTTCTCACACACGCACACACACACACACACACAACTCTCTCTTCCCCTCTCTTTAAAAAGAGGTTGTGTATCTGGTCCGTCATGCCGAGAGGTGTGAGACGCACACGGTTCCTTTCTGCTGCCACTCACAGGAGGACCACGGGGTTCATGGATATTGCTGCGTGAGCTCAATGGCTTTCACATCACATTGCCAATATCTAAGCTTTGGAAGCACTCATGTGCTGTTTGCCTCGTACGACTGCAGTGCACCACAAGTATGAAAGTAATCCTAAAGGTAAAAGCACACTGCAAAAAAGGCCCTATCAAATTGGAAGTGCAAAAATATTAGTGGTAAGCTTGCTTATACCTCAAACAAGTCACTTTGGCTGCCAGTGCAGTAAAAACGTTCCACTTGATAAGATTTCTTACCCTAATGAGTCACCAGTTAAGCCATTTATTCTAGAAACAAGTCAAACCGGATCTCAATTCTAAAAACACAATTATGACCCTCAGATGTTCAGTTTTTGCAGGATGCTGGGAAAGAAGAGGACTGGTGTCTGTCACCAGCGTACCAACATTCATAACATCAGTGTCTTTCAATTTGATATCTCTGGGACCTCGCTCTAATGAACACTAACATGGCCCATGTTGCTATGCAACACGTTTTGTTTTCCCTACATTTCAGATAAAATAGCTAATTATCCTTAAAGCCCATATAGCAGGTTAACCACCACTGTCGATGAATGGGTACATAAAGCACTCGATATATCTATATTATTCAAGAAATCTCAAAATGGTGTCTCAAAATGGTGTTTAAGACCAGTTTTGTACGTTTTTTTTGTTAGCATTAGCATATTAGCGCAATTCGGCGGTGACGTCACGTTGGGGAGTCGTGGAGGAGAGTAGCCTCAGTCTAGTACTAGAACTATGGCAATTGACTGGGATGAGGAAGAGGTGGCAATAACCACTAAAATGTACGATGGCCCGCAGCCGTATAATATCGAACCAAATAGACGAGAGAGGTCAAATGAGGAATTGCCTAGACCTGATGGCCGTCAAAGCCAATTAAATGGATGGTCCGAGGAGAATGAGTGGAGAGTTGGTGAAGTGTCCTGCTGAGTTAGCAACGGCAACGCAGCAAGGAGCGCTGGAGCTTGTCTACGGACAGCAGTGCATACAATAACGACACATTTTTTTTACTGTCAGTGAATATAGCACCGAATGAAAGTCAACGTTTTCTTTATATCTACAGATGTGACAGTTATCATGTCGTTAGTTCAGATAAGTAGCTCTTATGTAGATCTAGAAGGCATCATGCTAGCTATGGGCTAATTTACTAGTCCCACCTGTGAAATTCTCCCCCCCAAGTCAATCCCTAATTAAATCTTTTCCCCGACGTTGTAAACACATTTCCGATTAGATATTCCACGTTTTGAGTTCCGTAATAGTCACTTTCTATCAGGAAAGGGGAAACTAAATCAATCAACTAAATCAAACACACAGTTATGAAAGCCGTTTGATGATCACTCGTGATCCAAACACTAGCCATGGCGCGCTATCTAGCTAGATATGACTAGCTTTTGGACATAGCTACTTAAAAACTATTTTGTTTTGGTTCATATTCATGAGTCACGAAATGTGCTTTTCTAATGTCATCGTATTTTAAAATCTCCGTGTACCCCGTCCACACTACTACGCGTATACCCGGCGTTTTCAAATGTCTCCGGCTAGGGGAGCATATTCGAAAAGCTCAGTTTTCAGTGTCCGAATTCTCCGTATTAGTGTGGCCGGGAAGTGCAAACGGAGACGTTTCTAAATGTACCCGGGTTAGTGTGGAAGGGGGCCTCAGACTTTTCTAATGTCACACTGATTATGACTGTAGTTGGGGGGTTCATGTTATGGGGCTAGCTAACGTGCACTGCAGCTTGTAAACATTAGCCTGAGGTTTACCGTTGACAGCTCTCTCGCTTGCGGCGGGCGGCACCGAGCTTTTCAGTGCTTCTCGGTCTCGGGCCAGGGCAGACAGAGAGTTTGTCACCCCCCACAAACACAGTAGTTTACCATTTTTCCTACCTATACATATGTCTATCTAGCTTTATCTCTATATCTATATATGTAGGCTAGTAGGCTACTAGTAGCTATTTATTTATCTAGTGCTAGCTAGCTATGCTATGCTATCTGGCTGTCTGTCTATCTATTTCTCTCTCTCTATATATATATATAGGCTATCTATCTATGCAATCTATATATATATCTCTTGATCTTTATATCTATGCTAATTATATATTCAATCTATGTATTTATCTATAAACTATCTACTGCTGAACACTCTTTCGTTAATCTCTCTCGTTGATTTCAATGGGGCTTTGGTCTATCGTCTCCCCAACGTGACGTCATGCAATGCATTGTGGGGGGAAAGAAGAATCATTGCAAAAAAGTACCTACTTTTTCGTATTATATTTTTGTGACACCCAACAACATTAAATACAATAGATAACAGTTAAAATGTTTATAACCAACATGTAAATAGCGCAAATTCGTTGGAAAAATCAACCTGCTATATGGGCTTTAAACAGCACAGACGTCTAGCAGCATGTATTCGTTGCTAACAGAAGCACCTTTAACGAGAAGGCCAAGTTAGAGTTAAGCCGTAAAATGGATGTATTTCAAACCGCATTCAAGGATGTGTTTACGAATTAACAGGTAGGCGTGTGTTTTCGCCAAAGCTTTTACCAAAAGTCTAAGGCTTTGGTACATAAACCTCTGAACAAAAAGTGTTTACATCATTGTGGACATGGCGGAAGACGATCCCAGCGAATGCAGTCGGATCTTTCGGAGACTTTCGGGTTGTGAGGAAAAGACGCCCTCTGGTGGACATTGACACGGATGACTAAAATTCTATATTAGCCTTTACAGCGCCGCGGCTATTTTAAAATGATTCCTAAAGGCCAATTTATAGCCTACTTATGTCGCAGACACTTTTGAAAAGGTCGCCGACGAAAACAAAAAAGTGTCGCTCAGGCTGCTGCATTTATACTTCGGCAAACCGTCGCCTATGCTCAATGTTCGCGTGACACTGGACGTTCTGACGTAGGCGGACGATGTCAACTGAATTGTTTTATAAAACGGCAGAGAGGCATTATAGAGGTGAGGATATTTTCTCGCTTGCTCCGCCAATCTTTCCTCCATCAAAACATCTGTTTTTTTATATGCGTTTATGCTGTTGGAAATCTAGCCAATCACACTTGCGCGACACTATGTGACGACATCAGCGCCAGTAGAAATGTCTCCTTGTAGGCGACACTTCCAAGCGACGGTTAAAAGTGTCGACCGTGATGTCATTTCTGTCGGCGACCTTTTCAAAAGTGTCGGCGACCTAAGTATAAATTGGGCTTTAGTGACACATTATTAACGAGAGAGGGAGAGAGGAAGGAATAGAGAGGGAACTATATTATCAATGTATTTGCAAGTAAAATATTTACTGAAGTTCGAAACCGTGTATTTGTTAATAATCTGAAACCACTACATTTACATACAATCGCAATCGTAGTTAATTATGTGTGCAAATGAACAAGAACATATGTACCATGTGTGGCTTTAATAACTATCAATAAGTAACTTTAATAACTATCATCACCCGTGACAGCCCCTACACACACACACACACACACACACTTATACACCATCAGGCTCCTGAATGGACATTGACATGGTCATTGATTCACTTCTTACTAGTCACTTTACACACTGTCACTTTCAGCTACTATCAGTACTATTGCACTATTGCATTTCACTGTACTTCATTTAGTTTAGAATAAGTTTATAGGGTTAGTAATAGGTTATTATGTGTATTTAGTCTTTAGTATTGTGTATTATTTATAGTTATCTGTATATTTAGGAGGTTTACTTATTTAAGCTTAGCATAGATGTAATTTATGTTCTGTGTACTTATGTTATGTGATGCCAGGTGCTTGCATTGTCTTGTCTTTCAGTGCCCAGTCTGACCTTGTGTTGTTCTGTGCATCTGACAAAAAAATAACTATCATCACCCGTGACAGCCCCTACACACACACACACACTTACACACACAAATATACACTTTAACATAGGATTCATGAATTGTACAGACAACAAACTGACCTTCATTTTCATTTGTACACCAGACAGCAAATATCCCCCTCCCTGTCAGAATGATTCAAACAGTCCACCTCATTGACAACACTGTAGTAGAAGCAGTCACGGGGATCCCGGATATCACCACACTGACGGTTCTTCTTTTAAAGCCTTTAAAATACCTTTGGGCTTCATCTGTTTGATAGAGACAGTGAAAGAGTGGCAAGAAAGAAAGGGGGAGAGGGAGACGGGATGACGTGCGGGAAATGAACCGCCCTGGAATTGAACCTGGGCGTCTGCAGTACAAGGCCTCAGCCTAGTGGTACCGTACACAGCTCTAGAGGCATTCCCTAACTCCCACCCATGCAGCATGAGAGCTGGGTACAGAGCAGAGACCACCATGCAGCATGAGAGCTGGGTACAGAGCAGAGACCACCATGCAGCATGAGAGCTGGGTACAGAGCAGAGACCACCATGCAGCATGAGAGCTGGGTACAGAACAGAGACCACTATGCAGCATGAGAGCTGGGTACAGAGCAGAGACCACCATGCAGCATGAGAGCTGGGTACAGAGCAGAGACCACCATGCAGCATGAGAGCTGGGTACAGAGCAGAGACCACCATGCAGCATGAGAGCTGGGTACAGAGCAGAGACCACCAATGCAGCATGAGAGCTGGGTACAGAGCAGAGACCACCATGCAGCATGAGAGCTGGGTACAGAGCAGAGACCACCATGCAGCATGAGAGCTGGGTACAGAGCAGAGACCACCATGCAGCACGAGAGCTGGGTACAGAGCAGAGACCACCATGCAGCATGAGAGCTGGGTACAGAGCAGAGACCACCATGCAGCATGAGAGCTGGGTACAGAGCAGAGACCACCATGCAGCATGAGAGCTGGGTACAGAGCAGACCTCCTCTGACACCAGACGGAGGATAAGGCATGATGACGGTGCCATCTCTGGATACTGACTGCGACTCTGACAGATACACAGTGCCTGGATGATAATCACAGGACTGTGTGTCATCCAGGAAACAAGCAGTGAACCCATAAGTCACACGTGAAGACCAACTGACGGACGCCAAGGCACACAGTACGTCAAAATAATCTTATCGAGATTTGTCGTTGTAGATGTTATCTGTCGTTTCATTGTTGACAATGGAAACGTAGTTGACATCGCAGCTCAAATATGACAGATTACTTGGAAACTCACATTGACCTACATTGATGAGTTAACGCAATGTGAAATCATAACAAATGATTCGCTGTCACCAAGCAACTAACAATGCCCCCTATTGTACCTCTGTGACTTATTGTGATGTCACTTTGATGTTTGGAAATATCGGCTCCTCTGCTCTGTTGTAGTGAGGGTAGTTTACCAGAGGGTGGCGCTACACACTCACTTGAGCTGTTGGTCTCTGGTATTCTGAGGGAAGGCCCTGGAGCGCACTGACTTTTCAAAAACATTTTTAGACACATAGCAAAACGATCGATTTTTTTTCACTTTGTTTTATTTACCTGGTGGTTCATCTGAGAGTAACGGGAAGGAGATAAGATAAAGAACCAATACGGTTAGTCTGTATCTCGCTCTCTCTCTCTTGTGTATCTCTTGTCTCTCTACATCTTTCTTTTCTCTCTCTCTCTCTCTCTCTCTCTCTCTCTCTCTATCTATCTCTCTTTCTTTCTCTCTCTCATACTCCCTCTCCCCCCCCCCTCTCTCTCTCTCTCTCTCTCTCTCTCCTTCTCTCTCTCCCCCATTTTACGCTGCCTCTAATTTCAAAGTGAATATCTGAATGTGTGTATGTGTGTGGTTGGCTGGATAGCAGGGCACAGTGTCTGTACTGATGAACAGGAACACAAGGTTTGGTCTGCATGAGTGGCCAAGCAATGCCTACAGATGCCCAAAACTGTGTCACATGCAATCCCGGCTGTCATACACACACTGAACGTGCCACACTCACAACCACACTCACACACCCACACCCACATACACACAAACGCCTACACACACATCCACCCTCAGACACAAGTACACACACGAACACACACATACTTCTTCAGCACGTAGTAGCCCCGTGTATTCCAACACGTCATTAAATGGGCCGTGCGTGTTGCTGTATGGTCGCCCACGCTGAGGACCTTATGCATCCAAAGGATCCACGATTAACATATGAAAGGAACGAATGAGAGCCTGCGTTTGCATAGCTTGTGCCTGATGACAGTATCACCGAGGTGGAGACCACCATAGCTTGTGCCTGATGACAGTATCACCGGGGTGGAGACCAGCATAACTTGTACCTGATGACAGTATCACCGAGGTGGAGACCAGCATAACTTGTGCCTGATGACAGTATCACCGGGGTGGAGACCAGCATAACTTGTACCTGATGACAGTATCACCGAGGTGGAGACCAGCATAACTTGTGCCTGATGACAGTATCACCGGGGTGGAGACCACCATAACTTGTGCCTGATGACAGTATCACCGAGGTGGAGACCACCATAACTTGTGCCTGCCAACTTTATCACCAGGGTGACAGAGAAAGAGAGATTAGAGACAGAGAGCGACAGAGAGAGAGAGGAGACGGAGAGATAGATGGAGAGAGATCAGAGACGGAGAGAGAGAGATGGCGAGAGAACAAAACACTCACGTTGAAACATAGTCGGTGAATGAGTGCAAGAGGGAGAGAACCGAGAGCGAGAGCGAGAGACTGAGTGAAAACACCCGAGGTGAAGGAGAGAGAGGGGGCAGAGAGAACGTGTAAACCGGCGAAAGGGCGGGCGGCGCGGGCGAGGGAGAGATGCAGAGGGAGACGGGTGGAGAAAAACAAGGGGATGTTTATCTCTCGACGTCCCAGTGTCTTCAGTCTTCGCTTCGCCGTGGCACGCTCCCCTCGCTACCACTGTTACCATGGGAACACCGCTGCGGCGCTCTAGTTGTGAAGGCTCGTCGGCCAGGAAACGCGTGTTTACTAAAAACAGTCGTGCTGTCAAAATCCGCTTTGAGATGGTGTGATCGTTTGCTCGTCGTGTTCTGCTCCTGAGGTTCCGTTGAAAGGCTTTTGCCAAATAACCTTGTGGGAGAACCTTGGCAAACTGGGTTGTACATTCAATAGAACACTCTTCAAGTGTTGTGTTGGCGTGGTATTTCTAAGCCAGACACAGAATGGAGAGTTAGAATTGTTGACGCTTAATATTGGCATGTGCTTTTTGAAGAGTGTGCGGGGAGTGTATCCACAGTCGCACCTACGGCACTGATGCCAATATGTTGATGCCTGTTACGCTGTGACATGATGGAGGGAGAGACACATGTAGAGAACGAGAGAGAGAGGGAGAGAGAGAGAGAGAGCGCGATGGAGAGAGATATGAAAACGCAGGGGAGGTGTTGATTGACTTTAGCCGCAACTTGAACATGTTCATACATGTGAATGGATGCGAACAGCATACATCCTCCCACACACCTCCGTGTGTCTCTTCCATCAACACACACACATACACGCGCACACACACACACATACACGCGCACACCACACACACATACACACCACACACGTTCTCACAACACTTCTCTCCTCCCACACCCTCTCGTCTCCTGTCCTCCTCGGAGACGTCCCTGCAGACAGGGGCCGGAGGGGCACGGTGTGCAGCAGTCGGCAGGTGGAAGGAAAAACACTATTCCAAAAGCAGTAAAAGTCTGACTTCGAAAAAAGGTTGTAACTTATTTTCCTTCAAGTAACAGGTCACATGATCTAGGAATGAGAACATCCTAAAGTGAGAGTACAGCCCTAGAATACAGTAAAACCAGACTGTTAGCGCTAAAGTACAGGCTGTTAGCCCTAGAGTACAAACTGTTAGCCAGACTGTTAACCCTAGAGTACAGACTGTTAGCCAGAGCAGACTGTTAGCCAGCTGCCCTAGAGTACAGACTGTTAGCCAGACTGTTAGCCAGACTGTTAGCCATAGAGTACAGTAAAACCAGACTGTTAGCCAGACTGTTAGCCCTAGAGTACAGACTGTTAGCCAGCCTGTTAGCCCTAGAGTACAGACTGTTAGCCAGACTGTTAGCACTAGAGTACAGTAAAACCTCGGAGACATGGTGTACTTGCTCCCAGGTATCAACGTTGAATACTTGAAATATTCTATATATGTAACAATGTTAATATTGGTTTTGGAGGCTGTTGTCATGCTTTGTCCCTCTGAGGTCAGCGTGGCTGGGTCACGGTGAAAAGGGCGGGAACAGGGGGCCTCACTTTTGTTTGGGGAAATGGAAGAATGAAATAAAATGATTGGACCTAATCTAGGTGTGTGTGTGTGTGTGTGCTCAGAATGCAGACTCTTTCTAGTGGACTCTGGCTCAACCTGTTTTAAAAGCATTCCTTCCTTTCTCCTCCTGTCTTGAGACAATCTCTGATCTGATGTGATTGGACGGGTTTAAAAAACGAATCTGCACAGCGGTGACCACTCTGTTGGTGTCAGATGTGTGGTTTCATTCGAGAAGGGAGACAGGAAGGGGAACAGGAGAACTTATTTGTCTCCTTCTGACAGCATGGATATTTTACGACATGCTCCTCGTGACGAGTGTTCCAGTCAAGCACTCCATATTCCCCCCTATCAGTGGGGGTGACCTGGTCAATCCGTCCCCTCTGGGAACAGACTCTTTCTTTCTCGTCACTTTACTTCTTCTAGCTTTCTTTTCACACTGTCACGCATTACTCTTTCTCCACTCTATTTCTCTGACCTATTCTCTTTCTCTCTCTCTCTCTCTCGCTCTAACCTCCTCTCTCTATTTCTCGAACCTCTTTTGTCTGTCTGTCTCTCTTTCTCTAGCCTCTTGCTGAGGCAATGGTGGGGCTGTTCAGGGTTCAACTGCTGAACAAGATGGTTCTACACACGCTGTCCTGGCTGGTCTTTCCAGCCTCTTTCTCCCCCCCCCCTCTCTCTCTCTTTCTCTCTTTCCCCCCTTCTCTGTCTCTTTCTCTCTCTCTCTCTCTCTCTCTCTCTCTCTCTTTCTCTCTCTCTATGTCCACTGTCTGCAGGGACCTCTTTGAGGAGGACAGGACAAGAGAAGGTGTGGGAGGAGAGAACTGTGGTGAGAACGTGTGTGTGTGTGTGTGTGTGTATGTGTGTGTGTTGATGGAAGAGACACACGGAGGTGTGTGGGAGGATGTATGCTGTTTGCATCCATTCACATCATGAACATGTTCAAGTTGCGATTAAAGTCATTCAACACCTCCCTTGCATTTTAATATATCTCTCCATCGCGCTCTCTCTCTCTCTCTCTCTGTCTCTCTCTTTGCCTCTCTCTCCATGTCTGTCTCTCTCTCTATGTCTCTCTCTCTATGTCTCTCTCTCTCTGTCTCTGTCTCTCTCTATGTCTCTCTATGTCTCTCTCTCTCTTTGTCTCTCTCTCTGTTCTCTCTCTATGTCTGTCTCTCTATGTCTCTCTCTCTCTCTGTCTCTCTCTCTATGTCTCTCTCTCAGACCCGCATATTGTTCCTTTCCACCTCGTGAACCTGAACTCACTGAGCCTGTTGCCGTCTTTTTGACGAGCAAAGCCACGGAGGGCTTCACGAAGGCCCATGGCACTGAAGTGAAACCAGCCTGAACTCTCAAGAAAGACAACAGCAGCACAACTCCCAGGCAAACGCATCGAGGAATCATTGGAGAAACCTGAGGAGGACCAATCAGGGAGGGATCCCCTCCTCCAGAGACCATTTGAAACGACTCAAGACAAACACATTCTATCACGTGCGTGTATGTGCGTGTGTGTGTGTGTGTGTGTGTGTGTGTGTGTGTGTGTGTGTGAGTGATTCCACCATCAATGTGTTGTTCTGTAGATTGTGTGTTGACATGAAAATAGGAAACAACAGCTGTCTGTACAAGATGAGAATCTGCATGACGATTACGAATGAGAACACAACAGACTCGCACACACACCCATGCACCCACACGCATGCACACACGCGCGCACACACACACACACTCACACACCCATGCACCCACACTCATGCACGCACACATGCGCGCACTCACACACACATGCACACACTCTAGTTTTGGTCAAAAAATCTTATTATTTCACAATGATTTCCACAATGTGGTGGTATGAGTGTGGTAACAGTGATTACTGCAAGACCAACCCATCTCTGTTCTATCTGAGCAGAACTGGCATTATCTCTCTCTCCTCCCTCCCTCCCTCCCTCCCTCCCTCCCCCCTCCCTCCCTCCCTCCCTCCCTCCCTCCCTCCCTCCCTCCTCCCTCCCTCCCTCCCTCCTCTCTCTCCTCTCTCTCTCTCTCTCTCCTCTCCCTCTCTCTCTCCTCTCTCTCTCCCTCTCTCTCCCTCTCTCTCTCTCTCTCTCTCCCTCACGCTCCATACTGCTGAACCAACGGCGGTGGCAGAGGATAACAAATTGTCTTCTTTTTGCTTCAAGCTGCGGACTCATATTTTGGAACGGAAAACGGAAAAGGTAGTGTGTAATCATTTTCTGTTTTTGCTATAGGAGAATTAAAAACGGTCGGAATACTTGACGCTTATTGCGGTATTGCAATATATTGTTTTGACGAAAACTGAGCCCAGTGATAGAGCGAGTATGCAGTTGTTGGCAGAGCACCTTAACTAGACCCGAGCTCTTTGCTCTATCAGATGCAACAGTAGCTTGGCGAGGTGGATTCAGGTTCATTTCAGTTTTAAGTTATTCTTGACTCCCGACTAACAAGCAGATTCAAAAAATGTAAAGAAAATCATCAACAAATGTGCATAGGCTATCATTTCCATCACAAGCCAGACTTATCAGCGGGCAATGTTTGTATGGCGCATTTTTGCACTCGTTGCCAGTCATTCGGCATCGTGTTAAAAACGGGGAATGTGTGTATAGCTTGTGTGTCGAGCGATGAAAGGAAGCAGTGTTTGGTCGTTGCTGCCCGGCTGGACGGGATGGATGCCTGGGTGCGGAGACTGACAGATGCGCGGGAGGGGATTTGGAGGGAGGAAAGGAGTCACGCGGGCGGATAATACCGGCGGTCTGCGTGCGATGTGTTCTCGAGCCAGGTTTGGTCTTTCCCATCCAAGCTGGCACTCTCTACAAACAGAGACACTTTAGCATGTCCATTAGAATATTTTTGCTATAATGCAGCTTACGGCTGAAGCCTGAGTCAGACTCGCGCTTGGCTGCACTTTAGACAGAATGCATAGGCGACTAATTACATTATCCGTTTCCATTGGTGTGTGTGAGAGAGAAAGAGATATGGCGAGAAGGAGTGTGAGTGAGAGAGGGAGAGAGAGAGAGCGAGAGTCGTGCATCGGTAAACTGGAACGTGGGGCTCTGTTTCAGCACTGGCTGCCACGCCGCGTGCCTCGTCTCCCCGTCTGCCTGCTGACGTGTAGATATACCCTACCGATTACACATACCGATCACATACCGTTTGCAGCCCAGACGCTAATGTGACTCCCCGTCACCTACATTTCGGCAAATCCGGCGAGGTGATGCGATGAACACAGCGGTAGATTAATCACACTCGCACACACACACCCCACTCACACATACACACCCACACACACACACATACACACCCACCCACACACACACACAAGGAATCATTAGTCCCGAGCTTGTTTGCGCAATCAGAACCATGGACAGCGCTCAGTTCTGAGCGAGATGGGACGGGCTTCTTTTCTTTTCGGAATACACCCTCATGTGCGTCACTAATGCACGGTAACATTTGCTTATATGAAAGTAAAAATGTGAACAGTAGCATTGCGCAAGTTGAAGCTTTCACTGAAACATAAGGTGCACACCAAGGCACACTAATACAACCCAATATGCAGTAACCTGCAATGAACGGTTAACAAGAGGGAACGGTGTGTCCCTATTATCTCCCGACGGAGGTTGACATCTGCTCCTCGCCCCGCAGCCGACGGGCACGGCAACCCGGCTGCTCCCGACTGGTCCTCGTACCAGCGAAACTTGCTACTCATTAAAACGCAGGTTTCAAAACACCGTCTTATTGGTCCTGCCTTTCTCGAAGCGTTTGGCTGTCAGCCAGACGACTCCTGACGGAGCGGAAAAGCCTTGGGCCTGTTCGGCTTTCCTTTCATCTGAACCAAGAACGACAAAACCGAGTTAAATATTCGAGCGTGAAATCTTTCCATTCATAATTGAAAACGGGAAGGGATTGGAAATACAGGGATTCTTGGAAAAAAACTCCCCATCGAACTGTTGTTGTGTTGGCTGTATGCCCATCTGCTAATATTTGGCAATACCTGTAGCGAAAATGTCATCCAGTATCCTCTTCACAGTCCAGTTTGGCCCATCCTGCAGGGTAAACACATCTGTACCACCTCCAACAGGTTGAGCAGGCCGACCTCTTGTCACAGTGTTGGCAATTCAATTAGAAACCATCTCGATAGATCCTATATATCCCAGTCTGAAGTGCTCCAGGAGCATGAGAAGAAGGTTTGTCTTTAGGGTTTGCTTCTGGTGCTACAACGTTAGCGAGCGCTTCAGTCGAAACACAGTCCCTTTCAGTTGGAGCGTTTGTCTCGCAGATCAAATCGACTCAGACGCATTCATGCAGCCCTTTTTACAAGCAATTAATGCCACAGAGGGCTTCACACACGCCCATAGAACCGCACTGCCACAGAGGGCTTCACACACGCCCATAGAACCGCACCTCAACCAGCCTGAACCCTCTGTTTGTGCACCCGGGGATCCGGCCCCCAAGGACTCTGGCCCCCCCAGGACTCTGGCCCCCCCAGGCCCCTGCCCCCCCAGGACTCTGGCCCCCCCAGGACTGTGCCCCCCCAGGACTGTGCCCCCCCCAGGACTCTGGCCCCCCCAGGCCCCTGCCCCCCCCAGACCCTGGCCCCCCCAGGACTCTGCCCCCCCCAGGACTCTGGCCCCCCCAGACTCTGGCCCCCCCAGACTCTGGCCCCCCCAGGACCCTGGCCCCCCCAGGACTCTGCCCCCCCCAGGACTCTG
The DNA here is from genome assembly GCA_903064625.1 of Mallotus villosus. Classification (NCBI taxonomy): domain Eukaryota; kingdom Metazoa; phylum Chordata; class Actinopteri; order Osmeriformes; family Salangidae; genus Mallotus; species Mallotus villosus. Next base: position 131,335 of record CAEFZP010001790.1, read on the forward strand.
GCCCCCCCAGGACTCTGGCCCCCCCAGGACCCTGGCCCCCCCCAGCACCCTGCCCCCCCCAGGACTCTGCCCCCCCCAGGACTCTGGCCCCCCCAGGACTCTGGCCCCCCCCAGGACCCTGGGTTGCAGGCCCTGGTCAATGCCCTTTATGCGCCCGATCGATGGAGGAAGTCAGCCAATCAGGAGGAAGGGCCTCTTGAGGACTAAAGTATTGACCCCCTCCCCCGTCCCCCCAGCCGAGAGGATATCGCTTAGCAGAACGTGTCTTTGAAAAGCCGCAAGCCTCTTGCATAGGAAGAGCGGACGCACACACACACACTGCACACACACTGCACACACACACACTCCACACACACTCTTGTCTGCGGTCTCTTTAGCTTCCTGGTCGCCCTACTCCAGATCAATATTCAAAATCGTTCTTGGTAGAAACCGCACTTCCATCCATCACCGACGGCAACCCACCGGCGGGCGAATGGGGTGAGACACGGGTAGGGTGACGAGATACCACGTTGTGATTGGGTGACAGGTCCGTGCACAAGCCTGGGGATGGGACAGCACTCAGGTCGACAGCAGCTCCACAGCTGGCAGCGAGTGTGGAGGAGAGCGTGGTGTGTGTTACCTTGTGGTGATGTCAGCAGGGATCAGAGAGAGAGGGAGAGAGACTGAGAGAGACAGAGACGAGAGAGAGAGAGAGGGAGAGGGAGAGACTGAGAGAGACAGAGAGAGCAGAGACAGAGAGAGAGAGACGAGAGAGAGAGAGGGAGAGAGACAGAGAGAGAGACAGAGAGAGAGAGGGAGAGACTGAGAGAGACAGAGAGAGAGACAGAGATAGAGAGGGAGAGACTGAGAGAGGGGGGAATCAGGTCATCATTAAAATACGTGTGACACTGATGCAGAGGGTGTGACAACCAACTGAGCATTTGGACTCGCACTCTCTCCCTCTCACACTCTATCTCTCTCTCTCTCTATCTCTCTGCTCTCTCTCTCTCTCTCTCTCTACTCTCTCTCTCTCTCTTCCTCCCTCTCTCTCCGTCTCGACGTGTCATCTTGATCTGTCTTCCCTCTTCTCTCTCTCTCTTCTCTCTCTCTCTCTTCTCTCTCTCTCTCTCTCTCTCTCTCTCATCTCCTCTCTCTCTCTCTCTCTCTCTCTCTCTCTCTCTCTCTCTCTCTCTCTCTCTCTCTCTCCGTCTCTCGCTGAGACTCGCGCCATCATTCAGTGTGACGGGAGAGAACCCGCCCATCCGCGCGAGCAGGTCGCCCCGTCTGTGATACCAGACGAGGGCTGGATAAGCTCCCAAACGCAGACACACGCCTGTGGCCGCACGGCCTCCGCTCCAATCGGGCGGCGGCCCCCTCAGAGCCTTCTCTGAAGGGAATATCAGCTCGGTGCGCGGTGGGGGGTGGAGGTGTTTGTGTCAAGACCTGTCTGTCTGTGGCAGTAATTAAGGTCTAAATGACTCTGCCGAGGTGTGTGTGTGTGTGTGTGTGTGTGTGAGAGAGAGAATCTGATTGAGACGGCAGAGGCGTTTGGTGTTTGTCGTTGGCTTTGGAAGGTGTGATCGCACACACTCCGGGGAGAGGCCCTGTCACACATGGCTCTGCCTGTTTGCCAGAGCCAACCGTGCCCCACGGAGGCCCAGGCATGGAGGCCGTGAGCGCGTGTGCGTCTGGTGAAGGTTGGCAGCCTGGTGGCCTGGTGGTGCTGGCTTGTGACAGTAACATGGCGTGACGTTGGAGGCACACTGACCCCATTGGCCATGGCTTAGTCTGTCGCACACTGCCCTCTGTCCACCCCCCCTCACACACACACACACACACAGATGGATTGATGGGGCCTGCGTGCGGTGTGTCCTTTTGGGGGGGGTGTGTGTGTGGCACCATCTGCCATCCTTTCTTCAGCATGTCAGGCACTACCCCAAAGCCCCTCCTCCACCCGCACCCCCACCCCCACCCGCACCTCCACCTCCACCCCCACCCCCACCCGCAACTCCACCCCCACCCGCAACTCCACCCCCCCCCCACCCCCACCCGCAACTCCACCCCCACCCGCACCTCCACCCCCACCCCCACCCGCACCTCCACCCCCCCCTTCCACTGTCGTGGAAGATGAATACCAACAGCCACGTCGGTTCATTCAGACTCCGCAGCGCAGGCCCTGAGGCTGAACACGGCGGAGAGCAGGAGGGGAGGTGAGACGAGAGGAGGGAGGGGAGACGAGAGGAGGGAGGGGAGACGAGAGGAGGGAGGGGAGACGAGAGGAGGGAGGGGAGGGAGACGAGAGGAGGGAGGGGAGACGAGAGGAGGGAGGGGAGACGGGGAGGGAAGACAGGCGGAGGGGAGACGGGAGGAGGGGAGACGGGAGGAGGAGGGGAGACGGGAGGAGGGGAGACAGGGGGAGGGGAGACAGGGGGATGGGAGGTGAGACGAGAGGAGGGGAGACAGGAGGAGGGGAGGGGAGACAAAGAGGACGGGACGGGAGACAGGAGGAGGGGAGGTGATACAGGAGGATGGGAGACATGAGGAGGGGAGACAGGAGGAGAGGAGGTGATACAGGAGGAGGGGAGGTGATACAGGAGGAGGGGAGGGGAGACAGGAGGAGGGGAGGTGAGACAGGAGGAGGGGGAGACAGGAGGAGGGGAGGTGAGACAGGAGGATGGGAGACATGAGGAGGGGAGACAGGAGGAGGGGAGGTGATACAGGAGGAGGGGAGGTGATACAGGAGGAGGGGAGGGGAGACAGGAGGAGGGGAGGTGAGACAGGAGGAGGGGAGGTGAGACAGGAGGATGGGAGACATGAGGAGGGGAGACAGGAGGAGGGGAGGTGATACAGGAGGAGGGGAGGTGATACAGGAGGAGGGGAGGGGAGACAGGAGGAGGGGAGGTGAGGACAGGAGGAGGGGAGACAGGAGGAGGGGAGGTGATACAGGAGGAGGGGAGGTGATACAGGAGGAGGGGAGGTGAGACAGGAGGAGGGGAGACAGGAGGAGGGGAGGGGAGGTGATACAGGAGGAGGGGAGACAGGAGGAGGGGAGGTGATACAGGAGGAGGGGAGACAGGAGGAGGGGAGGGGAGACAGGAGGAGGGGGAGGTGAGACAGGAGGAGGGGAGGTGAGACAGGAGGAGGGGAGGTGAGACAGGAGGAGGGGACACAGGAGGAGGTGAGACAGGAGGAGGGGAGGGGAGACAGGATGAGGGGACGGAAGAAGGAACAGCACTAAGGAGGGAGGGGAGGAAGAGAGGGATGAGGAAAAGCACAGAGACAGAACCGGTGTCATTGAATCGCATCCAAGCTATTCCGACACACACGTGTGCGTTTGTGCATGGCTGTCGTACGGAGGCACACGCCATACTGCACACATACACACACACACACCTATACCCCACACACATACATCCCCTCTCCACACACACTGTTCACCCTCTCACCACACTCCATGCACACTCAGAACACCCCACACACACTAGAGTTCTGGAATGATGCCCTAGGTTTTTATACTGCCCCAGTTTCATTTGGCATCTGTGGCGCACACTCATCTTCTATACCTCCCTCCTTTCTCTCTCCTTCTCTATCTCTCTCTCTCTCTCTCTCTCACGTACACACAGGCACACACACGTACACATGAAGAGCAGTCTCGTGTATAAATATTTTAGCTGTGTCACCCACTCTGCAGCTGTGTCTGCACAGACAGACAGGATCTGTGTGTTTTCTCTCGCTAACGTGTGGGTGTGTGTGTGCGTGTGTGTGTGTGTGTTCTGCGGGATTTCAAACGGAACGCGAGGCAGAGAAAGATCAAGCTGGGGAACAGAAGGAGGACTGAGAGAGAGTTCCTACTGTTTACGTAACGCGTTATTCTATTTCCTTATTGGAAAATGCTTCTTGCGTACTTATAAGAGAGGCATGTCACTGTGTCTTGATGACAGGGCCGCAGTGCGTGACGATACGCTGATGGAAGAAGGTCATCGCAGGTTTTCGGGGTTGAAAGCATGGATTCACATGAGTGTCATAAATGAAACATTCCCTGCTCCGGACACCGATCTCCATTGATCCACAGACAAACGTGATCGAAACACCGACAACGAACAGATGACGACGGTTACGAAACCGTCACATTCACTCTCGCACCACCAGCGAGCGTGTCAGTGATATCCTGTTCTCCGTAATGCGTGTAGACTCGCACACACCTGTTCACGCAAGCTGTCGAGCTGCAGACGGGATCCAGGCTGCCGTCCAATCGACACGCTGCTGGTGGGGCAGGGAACCCCTTCAGTCCAATCGACACGCTGCTGGTGGGGCAGTGAACCCCTTTAGTCCAATCGACACGCTGCTGGTGGGGCAGGGAACCCCTTCAGTCCAATCGACACGCTGCTGGTGGGGCAGGGAACCCCTTCAGTCCAATCGACACGCTGCTGGTGGGGCAGGGAACCCCTTCAGTCCAATCGACACGCTGCTGGTGGGGCAGGGAACCCCTTCAGTCCAATCGACACGCTGCTGGTGGGGCAGGGAACCCCTTTAGTCCAATCGACACGCTGCTGGTGGAGAAGAGGGAACCCCTTCAGTAGGACAGGTTCAGGTTCACTCCAGTGTCATGTCGGGTTGCTTCAACCAGACCACGCAGGACAGGAACAGGAAGTTGATGCCAGGGAACATTCCAATACATCAGGCCTCTCCAACACCGTTCCTGGAAAAGCTACCTGGCTGTTTTGACACTTATTTGACCTGATTCAACACTAGTTACCTGGTCAACAACTGGTTGTTAGAAATCGGGTGTGCTGGATTAGTGTTGGAGGGACTGCCTACAGGCAGGTAGCTCTCCAGGAACAGGGCTGGAGCCCCCCGCTAGAGACCCCTGCTGGAGATCCCCGCTGGAGACCCCTGCTGTTGAGTAGTAGTAGTAGATATATTTATTTCGGTCCATCAAAGCACAGCACATACATACGGTCAATGAAAAAATAAAAAATAAAAATAATGGCCGAAAAGGTCTAGGCTGAAGCCGAGGCTTATTATGCCGACCCTTTTTACAATAATAGGATTTTTTCATTATTAACACCTTCATTTACCATTATCAATTATATATTTATTATATATATTTATATTTATTTATAAAAGAAAAATACATATACTGTATATATATATATATATATTTTTTTTTCTAACGTTTACAAATATATAGCTCTCTACAAATACATAATATAATATAACAAGATATAATATAACAAGATAATATACTATTAATATAATACACTAAAAATATAATATATATATTCATACTTTAACGTCTCAAAATATATCATTTTCTACAAATACAAAACATAGCATAACATAACGTAACAGAATATAATATAATAAGATACAATATAACATAATACAATGTAACATAAGATGACGCAATACTATGAATATAATATACTATAAACATAATATACCATGAATACAACATAAGATAACATAATATAACACAACACATAATACAATATAATATTCGAAAAAAAGAAAAGAAAAAAGTCAAAATGACGCTTTATATCTTTCTATGACCTTGGTTTTGAAATTCCTTTTGAATTTTTTAATAGAGTTGCACGTTTTAGTTCACAGTCCAATTTGTTCCAAATGTTGATACCTTTAACGGAAATGCACCTGCTCTTAGTGTCCGTTCTTGCCCCTGCACTTCTAAACATATGTGCGCCTCTTAATTGGTAGTGACCATCTCTAGCCCCAAACAGCTCCTGGATGCAGTGCGGAAGTGTTCTGTGGTGTGCCTTGTACATTACAACTGCCGTTCTGAGGACAGCTAGATCTTCAAATTTCAATGCGTGGAGTTTAATGAAAAGAGGATTTGTTGTTGCACAATAGTTAGCATGATTTATAATTCTTATGGCTTTTTTTTGCAGTAAAAAAATGTGTTTGATGTTTGTTTTATATGCATTACCCCATACCTCAACACAGTAAGTGATGTAAGGAAGAATGAGGGAGCAATACAATATATATAGTGAGTTCTGATTTAAAATATTTTAATTTTATACAATATTGCAATGGTTTTTGATATTTTAGATTTTATATTATTTATCTGTGGCTTCCAGTTAAGTTTATTATCGATTATGGTTCCCAAAAATGTATTTTCATTTACACGCTCAATTTCAACATCATTAATCTTAAGTTTAGCCTGTTCGTTAATTTTCTTATTGCCAAAGATAATAAATTTAGTTTTTTTTAGGTTCAAAGACAGCTTATTAATGTCAAACCACTTCTTTAGAATTGTTAATTCGTTTTCCACTTTATCCAGGAGTTGCTCAATGTCTTTCCAGAGCAGTACAAACTGGTGTCATCCGCAAACAAAACACACTTTAGTAATCTCGAGACGTCACATAGATCATTAATGTACATAATAAAAAGTTTAGGACCCAGCACAGAGCCCTGTGGGACCCCATGCGTTACTTTTTGCAAGTCAGAGTCTACATTATACATATGCACATACAGTCGTATGCAAAAGTTTGGGCACCCCTGATAATCTCCATTACTTTCATCTATAAATGTTGGGCGTTTGGATGAGGAACGTCTTTGTCATATATATACACATACGTCATGGACAGTGATATTTTAGCCGTGAAATAAGGTTTATTTGATAAACAGAAAATATGCCATACGCATCATAAGAGAATTAGACACTTGCATAAATTTGGGCACCCCAACAGAAAAATCACATTAATATTTAGTAGAGCCTCCTTTTGCAAAAATAACAGCTTCTAGACGCTTTTTATATCCTCTGATGAGTGTCTGGATTCTGGATTGAGGTAATTTGGACCATTCTTCCTTACAATACATCTCCAGTTGAGTAAGGTTTGATGGGTGCCTAGCGTGGACAGCCCGCTTCAAGTCACCCCATAGATTTTCAATTATATTCAAGTCTGGGGACTGGGATGGCCATTCCAAAACATTGTAGTTGTTCCTCTGCATAAATGCCTTAGTGGATTTGGAGCAATGTTTCGGGTCGTTGTCCTGCTGGAACACCCAACTGCGCCGTAACTTCAGCTTTGTTACAGATTCTTGAACATTATTGTCCAGAATTTGCTGGTACTGAGTTGAATCCATACGACCTTCAACTTTAACTAGATTCCCAGTTCCTGCACTAGCCACACAGCCCCACAGCATGACGGACCCCCCCACCAAATTTTACTGTGGGCAGCAAGTGTTTTTCTAGGAATGCTGTGTTCTTTTGCCTCCATGCGTAACGCCTCTTGTTGTGACCGAATAACTCCATCTTTGTCTCATCAGTCCACAGTACTTTGTTCCAAAATGAGCCTGGCTTGTTCAAATGTAGTTTGGCAAACCTCAAGCGAGCCTTTTTGTGGCGCGTGTGCAGAAAAGGCTTCTTCCGCATCACTCTCCCATACAGCTGTTCTCTGTGCAATGTGCGCTGAATGGTCGAGCAATGCACAGTGACACCATCTGCAGCAAGATGACCTTGCAGCTCTTTGGAGGTGATCTGAGGGTTGTCCTTGACCATTCTGACCATTCTTCGCCTTTGCCTCTTTGTTATTTTTCCTGGCCTGCCACTTCTGGCCTTAACAAGAACTGTGCCTGTTGCCTTCCATTTCCTAATGACATTCCTCACAGTGGAAACTGATAGCTGAAACCTCCGGGATAACTTTTTGTAGCCTTCCCCTAAACCATACTGCTGAACAATCTTTGTTTTAGATCATTTGATAGCTGTTTTGATGCCCCCATTTTGCCACTGTTCAGAGGAGAATCAAGAGAAGCAAAACTTGCAATTGGCTAACTTAAATACCCTTTCTAATGATTGAATGCACCTTTTTATGTAATTGAAGGCTTAACGAGTTAACCAGACTAACTATGTGTTGCAGTTAATCAGCATTTAGTAGGCAGAGGTATTCAAATCAAATAAATGATAAGGGTGCCCAAACTTTTGCACAGCCTTTTTTTCACATTTGATTTAATTTCACACAACTAAATACTGCTACACCAAATATCTTTGTCTGGAAAACACCCCAGCACTCAGTGTTAACTAGAAAAGTAATATTACAATATTATATTGATCTTTTTTGGTGAAGACAGGAAATTATCATGCAGCCTCAGAGGGGTGCCTAAACTTTTGCATACGACTGTATTGGTCTCTATCATCAGGTAACTTTTAAGCCAGTTGTGAGCAATGCCTCTTACACCATACCTTTCAATTTTTTCCAAGAGTATACCATGGTCAATTGTGTCAAAAGCCTTCTTTAGGTCGATAAAAACCCCAACTGTATATTCCCTGTTGTCTATTGCAGTAGATATCCCTTCAACCAGCTCCATCACTGCCATTGAGGTGGACATATTGCATCTGAAACCATACTGGTGGTCGCTCAATAGATGGTGCTTCTCTATAAAATTATCTAATCTTTCAACAAACAATTTTTCAAGTATTTTCGAGAATTGGGAGAGCAGAGAGATTGGTCTATAGTTTGTGAATTGATGGCTGTCTCCACTTTTGAAGATTGGAATTGACCCCTGCTGGAGACCCCTGTGATCGAGGATCTGGAACGTCAGTTTTCCTGAGGGTGTGGAAGCTTCTCCTTGTTACCATGGTGTTGATCACACGTGGAAGCTTCTCCTTGTTACCATGGTGTTGATCACACGTGGAAGCTTCTCCTTGTTACTATGGTGTTGATCACACGTGGAAGCTTCTCCTTGTTACCATGGTGTTGATCACGCGTGGCAGATGCTGGTGTTTCGGTCCGCGAGCACACTAGGTCGTTCTCATGCTTTCAAATGATGTGCCAGGTCATCACTAGAAACACAAATGTGTTCTTAATGATTCTGCCTGGTTAAATAAAGGTTAAATCAAAATGTATCGTACGTTGAAATGGGAGAGTAGATTGGATCATTCTGCCAGTGTTGAGTTTGGGAATCTGTAGTTTCTAGAACTCAACAGTTCAACAACACAGAAGCTGTTCAGACTAGAACTAAGATAAATAAATCTGTAGCTGCATTTAACTCCAAGCAAATGATGGCCTGTTATACGTAATGGAAATATATTTGTATGATATTACACCCCCTGTGGGTTTCCAAATAAGCCTATTGTAAAGAGCCGCAGCAGCAGGCATATTGACTGTATTTTCAAGCAGAAGTTTTGAAATGAGCTGCCTGGCAGGCAAACGAACCATAAACACACACACTGTCTCACACACACACTGTCTCACACACACACTTTCTCACACACACACTTTCTCACACACACACACATGCACACACCCACCCACACACACTCACGCATACACACCCACACGCTCAATGCGAGGCTGAAGGTGGGTGGCGGGGGGGCTGGCCGAGGGCCACTGAGAGAATTAGAGGCTTGTGGGAAGCCTCCTGAGAGGCAGCCCCTCCCCCCCCCTGCGTCTGGCCCCTCCCCCCCTGCGTCTGGCCCCTCCCCCCCTGCGTCTGGCCCCTCCCCCCCTGTGTCTGGCCCCTCCCCCCCTGCGTCTGGCCCCTCCCCCCTGGGTCTGGGTAGCGGGACTTGGAGGCGGCGGACTCCCCTGCGGAGACGTCAGAAACGTCAGAGACGTCGCGTTAACTCTGTTCAGCTTCCAGGAACACATGATGAACGCTTGGCCAGAGGAAAAGGGTTTGTTTCTGTTACTGTCTAATTGGAACCGTTATGATATTTTTGAGAGTCTGCGTCTGTGTGTGTGGGAGCATGTGAGTGTGTGTGTGTGTGTGTGTGTGTGTGAGAGTGTATTCTAATGTGGGCTTGTGAGTGTGTGTCAGAGAGAGAGTGTGTGTGTGAGAGTGTGTGTATATTTTAATGTGGGCGAGTGTTCTTGTGTGTGTGAGTCTCACTTTAGCCCTGCAGAGAGAGACGAGAGAGAGAGAGAGAGAGAGAGAGAGAGAGAGAGAGAGAGCTGGTGGTTCAGAGCACTTTAGTTTTTCAGTATGTTGTTGACGCCGAGGTGACTCAAAACGACTCCTTTTTATATGCAAAACCCACCGACCCACACACACACATACAAATATACACACCACACTCCTGTCTTATACATTTCTGTGTGTGTGTGTGTGTGTGGATGAACATAATCCATCATTGATTTCTTGGTTCGCGTCTTCAAACTGTATGTGAGCGAGTCACATGAGGCGGGGACTGTGTCCCACCCCGGTCATACGCATCGTCTGTGCCGTTCATTAGCTACCTGGTCATGAACTCTCCTTATTCAATATTCCTCCTTCACCTGTGAGCGAATGACGAAGCTAATAGGTTAAAACGAGGCTTAGCCATCAGGCAATCAATAACAAACAAATGCACCACCTCTCACCAGTCAATAATATTATTAGTGTGGACATGTCCTCTTTAAACAAACAACACTTCATCTTTCATTCCGCCCACCGTCGGGAACATGAACACACACACAATGCACACCCTATTTCTTTGCCCTCAAGTAGACGATGTGAATTCAATATCGGCTGACACTTAATCTAACAACCAGTACACCACAAACGCCAGAGGAGGAAGTGTGCCTTGCTGTTACTGTGATCTGATTCGTGGAGGAAAGGAGCGAGATCGCCTTTCATCCCCTGTTGAGGAATCGACATCGTTAGCACAATGTTTGCACACAGCCCTTCAAAAGAGAACTACAAAAAAAAGGATACGTGCGGAGAGAGACTTTTTTTGGAAGAGCACGCTTCCAATCATCCCCCTCCCTTCCTCTGAGAAAATCGGATCTGGCACGACGCGAGCCGGCCTTGAATGCTCGGAGCACGATTGTGCTCGCTTTCACCTAGCCAACCGTATTGGAATCAGCAATGATCTGGAGTAAGGGAGGAGGGAAAGGAGGAGAGAGTTTATAGAGAACGAGAGCTCGTCCGACGTCCCCGCGATCCAAACAGTGGCTTCTTCTTCCCTGTTGGCTTCTCCTGAGCAGCGACGCATCTCACATCCGTCCCTCGGACGGAACCCTGGTCCTCAGGGACCCCCTGTCCCGCACGTTCTAGATGTTTCCCTGCTCCAACACACCTGAATCAAATGAATGTTCGTTAACAGGCTGGGTCGTTATCTAGTTATGCAGAAGCCTGCTAACGACCATTCATTTGAATCAGGTGTGTTGGAGTAGGGAAACATCTAAAACGTGCAGGACAGAGGGTCCCTGAGGACCAGGGTTGAAGACCTCTGTTCTAGAACGGTTCCGCCACGCTGTAAGACACTCGAGCGACCCTCTGCCCCGACGCTCCTCCTTCTCGGAGATTTGGTCCCTCGCTGTCGTGCGGGACTGGGATTACCCGGATCCCCATTCTCTTTTATAATCCACGATGGTCCCAGGAGAGACAATCTCAAACTATTTGACATGGAACAAGAATTTGTTGAAATCCCAGCCCTCAACATGCTGAGTGTTTGAGCAAAGCTGATGTGTTGGGAGGGTGTTGAGCACTAAGCCGGGCTAGGCTGCAGACAGCAGGATGAAGCAGAAGGCCTTTTCTTATTATTTTTGGACAAAGACCTCCAGATGGTTGAAAAGTAGAAAGAAAAGAAAACAGAGAAATGTGACTCCAGAAAACAACAACACACCATATTACGTAAAGTACATGAAACCATCTGATTCGAATGCATCCCCAAGATGTTTTTCTTTCTCACAAGATGTTGTCTGAATACCTTAACCAGGGCCAATACGTTACCACGTTCCAGCATCGTAAACCGAACAATGTTTCCCACTGTAGAACTGAGCCGACGGGATCTGACTCAGCACAGTGGCTTCCTTGGCACGGCCAACGTGCTCGTGAGGGTTCGAATCCATGCCAGAGGTCTGCTTTTGTGGAGGGAAGTCTGTGTTTTCCCCTGTCCAGACTGGGTCGACTCACCAGAGAGTCGAGGAGGCTAGATGGTGACCCTTCCCATCATGCATTGCTCTCTGGCGCCTTCCTTTCCCATCTGCGAGGCCTACGCCCTCTTCTATCCCATGATGCAGCAGGAGAGATTATTCGGGGGGGCTGAGGGTGTTTGATCCGAAGGCCGGAGAGGGAGGGGCGGGTCCCCGAGGGTGACGGGGCGATGCCGGAACGAGGTCACCGTGGCGACGTCTGTCGCCGTGGAGACGTCCGTCGCGCTGTGCAGACAGTCTGTTTTATGTGACATCAGGGTTTTATACACGCTCGTTCTCATCTCCCCATCTCTCTCTCTCTCTCTCTCTCTCTGTGTTTCTCACTCTCTCTTTCAGTATCTCACTCACTCTCTCAGTTTCTCACTCTCTCGGTTTCTCAATCTCTCACTCTCTCTCTCTCTCTCGTCTCTCTCTCTCTCTCTCTCTCTCTCTCTCATTAATTAAGGGCAGGCATGCCTAGAAGTAAGGACAGAGAGACGGGATTTTTCTGTCTCAACTCCTGTTTCCCCCTCCTCCTCCACTCCTTCAGGCAGTACACAGTGGTGGTGGTGGTATATGACACATGGCTGCTCCTCTGTGATTCATCCCTGATTGGTTCCCCCCCCCACCCCCCCCTCATTATCTTGCAGTGGCGAGACGGCATGAAACAACCAATTAGATGACTGTTTGCTCAACGCTGATGGAAACTTGGTTATGTAATAGCCCCAATCACAGACAGCACATCCACTGCATTTCAATAGTCATTCTGAACACTGTTTTTGTGTTCCAGGCGTTGATACACGCAGTAACATGTCTGTGAGGTGTGTGTGTGTGTGTCTGTGTGTGTGTGTGTCTGTGTGTGTGTGTGTGAGCCTGGTGAGTTTGCTGGTGACCCGAGATGGTAGAAAGATTAGATGATAAACTTGTCAAAAGCAATGTGCTGTGGCTTGGGATTTTGGTTTAGGGACAAACTGATTGGATGACAGACCCGGGGCTACTAGTCTAGACCAATGGGAGACCAGGCACGACTCTTAGCCACATCAAAGGGCAGCCTAACCTCCTCTCGGCACCATCCTGCTATGACCACAAACACACACGCACAAACACACACACACACACACAAACACACACAAACACAGACAAACACACAGACAAACACAGGCACACAAACACACACACACACACAAAGACACACAAACACACACAAACACACACAAACACACACATGCACGCCGCATGAGAGGTGATTGCACACAAGGGCACACTGGTCAGATAGGGCTTCCAGGGAATGTGGGTATTGTAGTCTTTCACGCCACATCTGGTGGCTGTCTGGGTGATAAAGGGCGAGGTGCACATTGGGGCACCAGGGGACAGTGTGATTGGTTAGCAGGCAGAACTTCCATGCTAATCTGTCCAGCTACTGAATTCAGTCCTGGCAGTTCCAGCCCTCTGGTATTTCTCTGTTTCTGCACTGCAGCCGCTGATTTACAATACTTCAGATAACTCTCTCTCTCTCTTTGTCACACACACACACACACCAGAAAAAAAGGTTGTAGCCAGATGCTGCTCACATAGTCCTTCACATCTAATGAAGTGTAAATTCTCACGTGTGTATTTGGAGAGAACCACCATGGCCTCGACCCCTCCCTCCCTCCCTCCCTCCCTCCCTCCCTCCCTCCCTCCCTCCCTCCCTCCCTCCCTCCCTCCCTCCCCCTCCCTCCCTCCCTCCCTCCCTCCCTCCCTCCTCCCTCCCTCCCTCCCTCCCTCCCTCCCTCCCTCCCTCCCTCCCTCCCTCCCTCCCTCCCTCCATCCTCCGTGGTCTCCCTCCCTCTGCTCTCCCCCACTCAGCCTGCCCCTCTACTTAACCTGCGCAATCTCCTCCTCTCCTCCTCCTCCTCCCCACACCCCTGCTCTCTCTCCTCCTCCTTCCCACATCCTTGCTCTCTCTCTCTCTCTCTCTCTCTCTCTCATCTCCCGTGGCTGGCTCCCCTCTCTCTCTCTCACAGAGAAGGTTAACCCTGCAAAGAGGTAGTGACTCACACAGACTTCAGAAGCACCCCCCGACAGGGACACAAAAAGGATGAGCGAGGCTCTGGATCGGATGAGTGTGTGTGTGTGTGTCTGTGTGTTTCTGTGTGGGGGCTTGGCCAGGTAATTCTATCCACCGACTTTAGAGACGGAGAACTGCAGAATCACCCCCCACACACACTCACACACACACACACACACACACACACTTCCTGTAGGAAGAGAATAGCTCTCTGTTTGGCATCGCTGCTCTCTGGGCTACGGCGGAAGCCCAGTCTTCCTCGGCAACAGCTGCAATCGTCAGCCAGCGCCTACTCTGAACACAGACCTGTGTGTGTGTGTGTGTGCGTGTGTGTTACAGTGTGTTAGAGGCAGGGAGACAGGAGAGAGAGAAAGGGGGAGAGGGAGGGAGAGAAGAGATGGGAGAGACGGGGAGAGAGAAAGAGAGAGATAATGGAGGAGAGAAAAGAGAGAAAGAGGAGAGAGAGAGAGAGATAGAGAGAGAGAGAGAGACTGAGAGAGAGAGAGAGAGAGAGAGAGAGAAAGCAACACTTGTGTAGGTATTTGTGTGTTCCTGAGGAGGGCAGAGGAATGGAGAGAGCTTGTGTGTGTGTGTGTGTGTGTGTTAGAGAGAGAGTGGGAGAAACAGTAGAGGAATGAATATGCTATGATTTATACTCACTCCACACCTCCATTGTGTTAACAGCTGCTTTGGAACGATGTGATCATGAGGCAGTAGTCATTAGGTAATCAGTGTGTGTGTGCGTGTGTGTGTGTGTCTGGGTAAGAGAGAGAGAGAGAGAGAGAGACATCACACAGTGAACTGCTGCTATCAGACTTCGCCATAGAGAGCTGGTGCAATAATAGCCAATTAGCCAGCGGTTCTGAAGGTCTGATGCACCCCACACTCGTGCCTGACTGAAACGGTCAAAACAAGAGCCGAGAGTCGAGTGCGGCGAACAGAGATCAGGAGCTGAAGCACTCCATGTCAGAGAGCGCTGTCTCTGCCCAACTCAGCCTCGAGGCCTGTGATGCCGTCTCTGTCCTGTGATGCCGTCTCTGTCCCTTGACGCCGTCTCTGTCCTGTGACGCCGTCTCTGTCCTGTGACGCCGTCTCTGTCCTGTGATGCCGTCTCTGTCCTGTGACCCCGCTCTGCCCCGTGACCCCGCTCTGTCCGTGACCCCGCTCTGTCCTTTGACGCTGTCTCTGTCCTGTGACGCCGTCTCTGCCCCGTGACGCTGTCTCTGTCCTGTGAGGCCGTCTCTGTCCTGTGATGCCGTCTCTGTCCTGTGACCCCGCTCTGTCCCTTGACGCCGTCTCTGTCCTGTGATGCCGTCTCTGCCCTGTGATGCCGTCTGTTCTGTGACCCCGCTGTCCTTGACGCGTCTCTGTCCTGTGAGGCGTCTGTCCTGTGATGCCGTCTCTGTCCTGTGACCCCGCTCGTCCCTTGACGCCGTCTGTCCTGTGACGCCGTCTCTGCCCTGTGACGCTGCAGCTCGCAGGAGTCAGACTGCTGCCCCGGACCCCGGAGGGTTCCACCCCAGCGCTGTGTCTGGTCGCACGTTATTGTTTATAGGGTGGCGTGAGCGCAATAATGAGCACACTCACACACACGTCTACAAACACACACACACACACGGTCACAGAGATCAGTGTGGAAGGAGATTGGTTTGGTGTCGTTTGCCCTCCTGCCCTCCCTCGGGACACAGAGAGCAGAGAGGAGGTCAGACATCAATTCCAGCGTGTGTGTTTACGTGTGTGTGTGTGTCACCCTCAAACTTCAGCCCCTGTGTGTGTGTGTGTGTGCAAGAGCATGCCCCTCAAACTTCGCTGTTGAGTGTGTGTGTGTGTGTGTGGTGTGTGTGTGTTTGAGAAGGGGATATTCCCTGCCCCCCCCAGTCCCTCCAGAGACAGGCAGGATTAGCAGAGTCATATTGCTCTAAATGCGATGTCATGGTCAGCTCACCATGGGGCCGTCCACCTGACCTCCCGGCCACCTCCAGAGCTCCCACACTGAAGGTCATGTGACTTCCCTGGAGAAGATCTGCTTGGCTGTATGTAAACGAGGAACGCTCTCACGCGGCTCTCTCGCCTGTTCCAGGTGTTCTTGTCTCTCTTTCAGGGAGACTGCAGGGGGGTGTCTCCCTTTGTTCCTGTCCAGGACATTCGGGCGGAGCTGTGTGTCTGCTGGGAGAGAGAGTGGGGGAGCGATAGGGACGTTCAGGGAGAGGGATGGAGAGAAAGAGAGAGAGAGAGAGAGAGAGAGGGAGGTAGGGAGGGAGAAACAAGAGAAACAGCAGTGAAGAGTGTGTGCAGCTACTCGGTGCCAGTGTGTGTGTGTGTGTGACAGTCATGTGCTAGGATTGTGTTCAGGTGACTTGAGAAACGGATGGCTTTGGTGTGTGTGTGTGTGTGTGCCAGTGTGACAGGTGCCCTTTACTGTATGGACTGTCACACACAGGTGGTATCTCATTACAGCACAACAGTACTGAAAGATACACAGAGCACGAAGGTGGTGGGGGGGGTGGAGTGGAGTGGAGGGGAGGGGGAGGGGAGGGGAGGGGAGGGGAGGGGGGGGGGTTGTTGCCAAGGACAACCGTACGTCTGTGAAGCAGATATCCCCATTCTCTCTTTTTCTTTTTTCCGTCTTTCCTTTTGTATCCCCTCCCTGTCTCCCTCCCTCTCTCCTTCCCTCCCTCCCTCCCTTCCTCCCTCCCACTGCTCCTTGCCCTCAGGACTGTTCACCGTCCACGTCGTAGATCTGTGACCCATTGATCCACGTACCTGATTGATAGAAAAATCATTACCGTTGCCTGATGGAACATGGGCCCCCATTCACTCTCTCCCTTTCCCCTCTCCTCTTTCTCTCTGTCTCTCTATTTTCTCCATCTCTTTTCTCTCTCTCTCTGTGTCTCTCTCTCCATCTCTTTCTTGGTCTCTATCTCTCTGTCTCTCTCTCTCCGTGTCTCTCTCTCCATCTCTCTCTCTGTCTCTCTCCTTCTTCTCTCCAGGGCCTTGCAATTTTATTTATGCCACATTATAGCGTCTCCAAGTGAACAGAAAGATTTCCCCTGACGCAGCCGGTCGCAACCTCTCCTCTCCCCTCTGCTCTCTCCTTCCATCATTCCATTTCCTCACCCCTGCTCTCCTCTCCGTTCATTTCCTCTCCTCACCTCTCCTCTCCTCAAGTCTTTCCTTTTTATCTCACCCCTCTCTCTCTCCCCTTCCCACCGTCCATTTCCTCTCCTCTCCTCTCCTCCCCTTCCCAACCCGTCTCATTCCTCTCCTCTCCTCTCCTCCCCTTTCCTCTCAGTAGATTTCTAAATGGTTTCTTCTTCTTCTCTCTCTCTCCCGTCTTTCCCCTCCCTCAGATTCCCACCGCTCTAATCGGGGTTCTCGACGGTGTGGACGTATCACGACCATCCAACCAGAGTGACCCGTTACGGAAAACGATCATCGGCATTAACAGATGAAAGACCATTGGAGGGCCTCCCGAGCGTCCAATCGCACACAAGAAGAGGCGAAGAGGAGGAAGAGGAGGAGACAGCTGAACCAAGAGTAGAAAGCCAGAGTCCTGGGGAAGAGGTTGTTGACAAAGCGACCTGTCTGGATTAAGAAGACTGGAAGCAGAGGACAGAGGACAGAGGACAGAGAGAGAGAGAGGAGAGAGAGAGAGAGAGAGAGAGAGAGAGAGAGAGAGAGAGAGATGAGGAGAACGTCGGTGAGTAGAGAACATGCCTCCATCCTAAATGTTCTGGTTTGTGTGTTTTTATGCCGTGTCGTGGTCTCGCGCGTGAGTCTTCCTGTGAGCACATGCAGGGTGTTTAGAAAGCCTCCGATACAGTCGGCTTCAGACGCTCAGCCTTTGTGAAGAGTCTGAGATGGTGACATCCATTCTGTGGGAGCGCAATTGAGGCAAAAAGGTATGTGTATAAACACGTTGCCCCCCTGCGTCCCTTTGTGCTTTTCCTCACCCCCCCTCCCAAACCACCTCACCCCCTCTGTGTGTGTGTGTGTGTGTGCATCAGACTCTTCTCTCTGATTCACTGATCTAGAAGGGTCTATGTGTACCAAGGATCTCACTGTAAGTTTTACAGTGGACTGGAGAGCACTCTTGTACTCACTTAAGCAACTTCCGTTCGCGTGTGTGTGTGGCGCGTGTGTTTGCGTGTGTAGTTCATGTGTGGCGCGTGTCTTTTTGTGCGAGTGTGCACGGTGTGTGTGTGTGTGTGTGTGTCTGTGTGTGAGGCCATAGAGGTCGCGGTGACTGATTGTATTGTGAAATTGCTTGTTGAAAGTCCCCAGGCAGAGTACATGCTGTGAGCGGGATGTCCAACCCTGCTGGAACAATACGACTCAGTCACCTCGAGTAACTCCTCCACTGAATTAGCCACCGACGGCCAGGAACGGTTAATTCCCTAATCATTTTTGTCACAACGGTCATTATTTCATCCCTAGCCGTCGAAGCCGTCCTGAACACTTGTTTTGTGGTCGGATTTGCCCCATTTACAAATCAATCTTGCAAATCCAGTTTTAATTATGGGATGTTTTGCTGTCCCCACACCCCCCCCCAACACGCACACACACCCCACCCCCTTCACCCCCGCCCCCGATTCAATCATAACAAATAAAAGAGCAATTTGAACTGTAATAGGGTTATTGATTGGGTGGTCGGGCATTACTGAGACTGTTTAGAATGCTGTGTTATGAACTTATGTGTGTGATTGTGTGTGGGATTGAATGTGTGTGAATGTTTGTGTGTGTGTGTGTGCTTGCCTGTCTATGAGTATGTGAGTATGTCGGTGTCGGTGAATATGTGTGTGTGCTACAGCATGTAATATCAAAATCGGCCTTTCTCTGCGATGGCAATTGAAACAGGCTAAAGGTTAAGTGTCAGTCAGGGTCAAATGTATGGTTTCGTTTGGGGTTAAGGTTCAGGAGAAATCCATGGAGGGTCACACATAAACAGTTGTGTTGTTTAGATAAAGGTAATGAAATGCTGGTCAGGAACGTGCGTTCACATTAATGCTCAACTTGAGACTGAAAACGTATTGTCCCCGTCTCAAGGCCGAAGCTTACGTCATCGTTTCAGAAGTCGTGAGGTGAGATCCGGTGCTAAAGCAGTATTCAGTATTGTTTGTTGGATGCCTGTCGGTCTTCTGAATTTGTTTCCAACTGAAAAGGTTGTGTCTGCTCATTCAGGCAACAGAACAATCTCACGGTCTTACATTCTCTGATTGGAAAATAGAGAAGAGTCCCACCCATAATAGAAAAGTGCACTTGTGTGTGTACATGTGTATGTGTACATGTGTATGTGTACATATGTGTGTGTACGTGTGTGTGTGTACATATGTGTGTGTACGTGTGTGTGTGTACGTGTGTGTACATATGTGTGTGTACGTGTGTATGTGTACATGTGTGTGTGTATACATGTGTGTACATATGTGTGTGTACGTGTGTATGTGCATGTGTGTGTGTGTACGTGTGTGTACATATGTGTGTGTATGTGTACATGTGTATGTGTACTGTGTGTGTACGTGTGTGTGTGTACATGTGTGTGTACGTGTGTGTGTGCCGTGTACTCATGTGATAATCCTTCTCACATTGTGTCGGTTGAATGTCCTCAGTCCACAGCCTGCTCATTCCCTCCTATTTTCGTTCGCTCTGTCAAAGAGAAAACGCACTCGTCCCAAACTATTTCCGTACGTGCATTCGTCTCCGTGCGTGTGTTCCGTGCACGTGCGTGTGTTCCGTGCACGTGCGTGCGTTCCGTGCGCGCGTGTTCACGCTTGGGCACGCAGCCTATTTTTCGTGGATCCCTCACACAGCCAGAGGTGTAGAGAGCTTGTGTTCAGCATGTGCTTGTCTCTGTGCCATGTCGTTCTAAGTAAGCCTGGCTCCTGTGTTCTTCTGCGAGGCTGTGAGACCGCGACAGTCACGATAGCAACACTACCCCTCCCTGTGGCAAATCTGCAAACCCTCCCTTTACTCCACCCGTCTTTTTCTCTGTTTCTCTCTCTTTCTCTTTCTATCCTGGCTCCAGCCATCACATATACTCAGAGATTACATCCTCCATTATGCTCCTGTCCTGTCCCGTCATCCAATCAGAGGTCCTCCGTTTCGGAGAGAGAGAAGTAGAGATGAGGGGGGAGGAGGAGGGTGAAGGAACAGGAAGAATGAGGGAAAGGGAGGAGGGGGGCGAGAGAGGTACGTTGAGACAGGAAAAGAGAGCGTAGGAGGTGTGAGACGGGACATTCATCTAGCGGGGATGAAGAAGAGATCGAGGAGAAGGAGAGGATTGAGATGAACATGGTCCAGACAACTGGGATCAAAAGGTTCATGGTCGCAGAGAAAGAGACAGAGGGACAGAAAAAGAAACAGAAAGAGAGAGAGGAGAGAGAGTGAGAGAGAGAGAGAGATAAAGAGAAAGATGGAGAGAGAGAGTGAGAGAGAGAGAGAGATAAAGAGAAAGAAGGAGAGAGTGTGAGAGAGAGTGAGAGAGATATACAGAGAACGAAGGAGATGCGAGCGTGAGAGAGGGCTAGAGCGTACGAAGGCGTAGAGATGCAGCGCAGAGAGACGAATTAGAAAAACGACAGGAGAGTAAGGAGAGAGACAAGAGAGAGAGGCTAACACTGAAAGAGAGGCTAACATCTGGAGCCTGTGCCGCCCTGTGCTTCCTTCACAGCCATCTGCTGACTGTTCTGCTTGGCGAGTCAGACATTAGCCCTGGGTTTGTACTCCAAACACCAACGTTTCCTAGGATCTCTCGCTGGAATGCATTATTTCAGCTGCTTAATGTGTCACTGTATCGTTAAAGCCATGTTTTGTTTCTCTCAGTAGGCTGCAACCACATATTCTTCAAACAGACACGACTGATCATCTGCATCGGTCTGTTCTGTGCTGGTGGGCAGAGACAGTTCCAGAGAGTGGGGAGGTGAGGAGTGAAACCATGACTACCACGGAGAACATACTCGGTACTCAAGCTGCTCGTCTTGAGTTCTAGCTAGACTGAAGAACATGACAGCAATACCAAACTTTGTTTCAACACAGGGGTTCATTCTTTTTCAAATGGAATCTTATTATATAGATGTTTTAGTTATATATATGTATATATATGTTAACATGTTATATATAATAAGGTATGGGTATAATGGATCATTAGTATATATATACTATATATATCGGATTGTATAGATGGAATAGAACACTATTATATCTCGCTCTTACCCTCGCTCAGACCTTAAGTACCCTTCCCCAACGACTGCACTCACGTCATCTAGACGCGCGCAGAGCCCGTCTCACTTCTCAATTGATTCACTCCCAATTACCCTCCCGTTATTTAGGCCCCCCTACTCCTGAACAAGGTACATGAAGAAGTTACGTCAGGGGCCTGTAGTGGCTAGTGAGGCGCGGGGGGGAGGTCAGGTTGTAGCAGGTCGTTTAGGGAGAAAAGGTAGGAATGGAGAAGTCTCGCGCAATAAGATACGTGTTAAGCAGAAGCCAAAACACCGGAAGCGGATCGATGGCCAATGAGGAGAGTGTGAAGAGAGGCGAGATAAACACCGCGTCCGCCCGTACCGTACCCTCCCAATACACTTGCATCGGAAGCACCTAATCTAAACATCTTGCTCAGGAAACAACCAGGTATATTGCAACACCTGCCCCCTTAACGACCGTTTCTTCTCTCCCAACATCGGTGCGTCAAGTCATACCGAACATTTCTGGGTGAACCAGCGGTTCGTCACGCACCACCCCAGAACCATGGGTTTACTCCTCTCGCCGTCAGATCGCAACTGGAGCCTCATTTCGATGCGCTCCGCCTTTCCTCATACCCTCGATACTCCCACAAATGACGCCCGTCACGCTTTTACTACTGTCGAGTATCCTTCTTATTTATATCCTGTTTATAGTTTTTAAGATATGTAACTCATGTGGTTGTTTGGGTTGTTGTATAGGGATGTTATATATAGTATTGATAGAGTACTATATATTAGCTCCTGCTATTCTCTAAGTATATACGGGTTTGTTTTTTTTATCTCCTTCGTGTTTGGCGTCCTTTGTCTCTGTCTGTATCTCTAGTGTAGGAGAGGAGGGGAGTAGGCGGAGAGTGTTGGGGGTAACGCAGAGCGAGAGAGACGAAGAGATGGGCTGATAGAAGAGAGGTGTAGTATATAGAGAGTGTTCTCACTAGAGGTAGGAGAGTATATATAGTAGTATCCTCTATATCTCATATAGACATCTGATAGTAGTCTAGTATAGTGATAGGATCTCTCTAGTAGATGATGGCGGTCTATATGTGGGGTGTTGTTTCTGGATCAGATGACGTGTTTTGGCCACAAGCACTTAACAGCCCCATTCTGCTCTTTGGCAAAAACTCCTATCCTCCTTTTCTCCCCCAGCATCCCTTCATCCTTGGCACTGTCCTCATAAGTTACCTCAGGGACTAACACTCTGTCTGTGTGTTTGTTTTTGCCTCCCTGCAATTGGGTTTGCAAACCAAACAAAGATTCCTCGCTCGTCACCCATTAGAGATTCTGCTAGGAAATCCTCTGTGCTGCGAAATGTTGTATGTCACCGATTCTTTTTCAGCTCAAAAAAGATCTTCTCTCTCTCGCTTTTAACAGCCTGACAAAAAGCTCCATCGCTTCCAACCGAACTCAACACAATCATCAAACCATTCTCACATACAATCCATATCGCCTTGGCTTTAAATGGTCTTCAAAGCGAATGCACCAAGCTCTCACCAAGGCACTACATATAGACCCACACGTACACGTGCGTATAGTCAAGATAAAGTACAGTATAAATAAAACACATGTATGGATCTAGCCAGTGATACCCGCCCGTGTGAGCTTGTGTGTGTGTGTGTGTGTGTGTGTGTGTGGTGTGTGTGTGTGTGGGTCATGTCCTCATGCATTAGTAAGAGCCAGATTGATTGGCGTGTCACAGGGGTTAGTGTCCCACACGTCAGAGTAGATTAAGGGGCTGCGGACGGAAGGGTAATGCTTCACACACACATAACGCAAACCTCTCTCACCACACAACACATAACACTACGCAAACACTCTCACTCACACCCCACACACACACACACAGGTCCACCAGGCATCATACACTCTCCTACACTCCCTTCTCTCTCCACACACACACACCGAGGTTGCAGTCTTCAGTCTCTCTGTAAAGGACTAACGTTTTCCCTCCAGCTCCAAACCTTGTCTCCACGCCAAGCCCAACGCACCGCATGGCACAGGGGGAGAGGAGAAGAATGTGTTTGGAGATGTGAGCATTGTTGATGCGGGAGGGGGGAGGGAGGGAGGTGGGGAGGGAGGGGTGGGAGGGAGGGAGGGGGAAATGGGCGTGGGTGGTGGGGGGGGGGGGGGGGGGGGGGGTTGTGTGGTGGTGGGGGTGTGGGTGTGTGTGGGGGGTGGGTTGGTGGGTGGGTTGTGGTGGGGGGTGGTGGTTTGGGGGGGTTTGGGGGGGGGTTGGTGGGGTGGGGGTGGGGGGGTTTTGGGGGGGTGGAGGAAGACGGAGGAGGGAAAAATAACTGAGCCAGACAGTCACTGTGGGACGTGGCAGGCAGGCAAAAGGCCGGCGTGGGTGGAGATGGCAAAAGAGAAAAAGAAAATAGAGAAAACAGTGAGGAGGTCGATGACGGAAGACAAGAGAAGACATGAAACACTGTTAATACCACACAGACCTAAAATCCCATTACAGTCTCAGTTAGCGAGAGGGAGCGAGAGAGAGAGAGGGAGAGAGCGAGAGAGAGAGAGAGAGAGGAGAGAGATAGAGGGAGAGAGAGAGAGAGGGGGATAGAGGGAGAGAGAGAGAGAGGAGACGAGAGAGAGAGAGGGTGGGATTAGAGGGAGAGAGAGAGACGATAGAGGGAGGAGAGAGAGAGAGGGAGAGACAAAGTGGAGTGTGGATCAAAGTGCAGACACTCACTCGTCCATGGAGAAGAGAAGCGCTGAGCGAGACAGATCTTTTTGTCCTGGTTCATGGTTATGTTGTGGGTGGTTTAGTGTTTGGTGTTTGAGTTGTGTAAACCATATTTCTTCTTATACAGAGCATGAGTAATGAACAATTAATTAAGAGATTATGTTGTGTGCAAGATGTGGTGGTCTGGGTGCGGGAGTGTGAGAGCATCAGTGGGGTGTGTGTTGCTGTCTGCGCAGAGAGAAGTCGCACAGAGGGAGAAGAGAGAGCGTGACCAAGAGATGGGCGAGAGAGAGCGTACAAACAGAGAGAAACGGGGAACGTGAGTGAGAGAGAGAGAGGCCTCCCTTCTCATGAATGCGAGCTGTCGCGTTACGTAAGCCGTGACCCTATCTTTTGCTGTACTTTGTTTGTAGGTATTGTATTGTTGTAATCAGATCAGAACGCCCGCGCAAACTAATCTGTTTGCTGAAACAAACCGCGACAACAGACCAAACTCAGCCAGCCTCAAAGAAGCAGAGGGGACAGAGGAGCAGAGATGTGAAACGGGGCCAAACAGCCTTCATTAAGTGTGGTAGTGGAGGCAGGCGGATCAGAGGATATACTGACTGCATCATCCTAGGTGGTGTGTGTGTGCGTGTGTAAAAACAGTTTACAGTGGCAGGCCGTTAGCATGAGCCCTTCTTTCACTGATATATAGATGAGAGAGAGAGACGAGAGATTAGAGAGCGAGATAAGATCGAGAGCGTCGAGAAGGAATCGAGACTAGATATAGGATCTAGCTGGCGATATCACATAATACAGCTATCTAGGATATCTACGCTATACTAGCTCTATCTATCCTATCGCTACATAGCCAAATCTCCTGCTCTCTATAGCTCTCATCTCATCGCTCTCTCTGCTCTCTCGATCTCTCTCTCTCTCCTCTCTATCCCTCCCTCCCTCCCTCCACCTTCTCGCCACACCTCTCATCCCTCCCTTCCCTCTCTTTGCCATTCTTCTGTACGTACTGTATAATTAGCGTGCATATTTCATGATTTGAACAATATTTCTTTATCTTTATCTCTTCCTGGGGTGTGTGATACACATCGCCTTCTGTGTGCTGTGATTAGTGTGTGCTTGCTGTGTTTGTGTTTTATGGTTAGTGGGGTGTTTGTTTAAATTACTTTTAATTGACTCCAGTTCAGAATCCCAACCCCTCCCTCCCCCGGCCCTCCTCTCTCAGTGTTCTCCTGTTTGCTCCTGTTCTTCACTGAATCTTTCCATCCTCGGTTCACTGCTCCTGCCACTCCAAACCATGGGAGTTCTCCGTGTTCCGGAACATTCATGAGCTTGTTCCGTCCATTCCTTCATCATTAAGCAGCAATACAGCTAAATCTGAGTTTCTGTCTGTGTGAGTGAGTGAGAACTGGGGTTCTAAGATGACCTGTGTTTCATAGCATGTTTGTTTGAGCCTATTAGAATGCCAAACAGGTGAAGTTAGCATTTGAACCATTCATAGGCCCCCCTAGCAACTCAATTGAGCACTAATCAAAACTATGTGGATCACAGAACGGGATCCACACTTCTGCCAACAGCTCTGTTGTTCAGTAAAGCTTCAGCCTCGGCCTTGGAGCGCAGGCACGCCAACTGTTAGTCCTTTTATTGTCTCTGTTTGTTGACAGATTCATGTTTACCACCCAGTTCTACAAAAACACTTTCAACATTTCTGTGTATTTGTGATTGGAATGCTTCGGTTGGAGAATTAACAGGAAAAAAGCGTGTGTGGGTGTGTGTGTGTGTGTGTGTGGGTGTGTGTGTGTGTGTGGTGGGTGTGCGTGTGTGTGTGTGTGTGTGTGTGTGTGTGGGGGTGCGTGTGGTGGTGTGCTTATGGATAGAAACTGACTTTGATGCTGGAAAGTGGCGGCATTGTGGTGTGTTTGTACAGTCTCCACTTCCAGTGTGGGTGATAATATTTGATCTACACCTGTTTGGATAGCAGCAGTGGTGTGTGGTATGGATGAGTGGAGTGGTGGCATGTAAGATGCAGTCGGTGTGGGTGTGCATGCATAGATGCAGTATGGATGTGGTGTGCATGTATAGATGCAGTAAGGATGTGGTGTGCATGTATAGATGCAGTAAGGATGTGGTGTGCATGTATAGATGCAGTATGGATGTGGTGTGCATGTGTAGATGCAGTATGGATGTGGTGTGCATGTAAAGATGCAGTACGGATGTATGGATGTGGCCATCCGGCTAAGAGAACCGTCTGACCCACAGAAAGTATGCTGAGGAACAGGTCCTTCGGTGTGAAGGACATGATCTTTAGAGTGAACCTACCAGCCACAGAGACAAACAGGCTGAAGTCAGGCAGGGTGTGTGACTTTGACATAGTTGTAAAGGTGCTCCACTTGGGCTAGCCTCCAAATGCTCCTAGATTCAGACCTATTCTACTTTTTCAAATGGGACGCCCCACATTGTGGCGGGAAGGGAAAGTAGAGCACTATATGAGGAACAGGGTGTGTCGACTGAGACCTAGCCCTGTGTTATTTTAGACCTGGGGAAACATGTCAGGGTTATACTATGTAGGTAACTAAATGATCTCGGAGTTAGCCTAGCTAGGTAGCTTAGCTCGGATTTGCTAGTAAGCCTATAGCTATTTTATTGTTGGTGTTATTTATCAACACAACGGTTAGCTTGATAGCCTAGCAAGTGGCGTAAAGAAAAGAAGAAAGAACTAAAGGTTCTAAAGTTATGTTGGATAATTTATTAGGTTTTGGTTTATTTCTGTCAGGTGTGATTGAATGTGTGTGGTGATGGTGGGTATTCTAGTCAACTGACAGTCAATGTGTGTTTTTCACAGTCTACTGCCTGAACCTGCTCAGCTCTTAGGAGCGAATATTGTGAATCACTCACTCATATCTCACTCTCTCTCGATGCATAGCTCGGAG
Source organism: Mallotus villosus (assembly GCA_903064625.1). Lineage (NCBI taxonomy): Eukaryota > Metazoa > Chordata > Actinopteri > Osmeriformes > Salangidae > Mallotus > Mallotus villosus. The sequence continues at coordinate 158,064 of CAEFZP010001790.1, forward strand.
ATAGCTCATCGGTATGCGATCGATCTCTCGTCATCTCTGCTATCTGAGCGCTCTCTCTCTCTCAGTCTGTAAACCAGTCTCTCATCTCTCTCTCGTATCGTCTGCTCTTTCTCTCTCTCTCTTAACCAGTCTCTCTCTTCTCTCTCTCTCTCTCTCTCTCTTAGCCACTCTCTCTCTCTCTTCTCTTAGCCAGTCTCTCTCACTCACTCTCTCTCTCTCTCTCTCTCTCACACAAACACACACACACACGCACTAATTACCAGTCGTTCTCTCTCTCTTTCTCTCTCACTCTCCCCACACCATTTTCTTGCTTTCTCTCTTTCAATCTGTCTCTCTCTTGCCTTCCTTCAAATGTGCACTATTAGCCCAGTTAGCTGTGGCGGTTGCTAAATGAACTCATTAAATGGGCTTAATGACTAAGGGATCCCATTAGATTAGCTTAGCCATGGTTTGGAAACCAGTCCAGCCAGAACTAACTCACCAGCTAATAGAATAAGAGAGTTGGCACCCTATTTATTCTATTTCTAATGGTTCATATATAATGTTTTAAACAACTAAATATGTTTGCGTTACAGTGCTTGTAAGTGTAAGTTGGTCAGTGCTAGAAAAGCGATTAAAACGAAAATCTGTGTCTGGGGCCCCCTGTTTGCTTCTGGTTGATTGGTTTGTTTCTTGTTGTTATCGGTAACCAGGTCATTAAATGGAGTGATGGAGGGGAATGTAGGAAAGTGAATGAAGATGTAGATTTGATCAAAAAGAAGGGATGGAAATGAGAAGTTAAATAGAAGGATAAAGAGGGGGAAAAATGAAGGATAGCAAGAAAATGCTACGAAATGCAAGAAAAAGACAAAGCTGTGTAGAGGACAATAAGGGACAAGAAGGGACATCTTTCACGGGAGAAGGGCTGGGTTTGCCAGGGAAAGCGAATTCCGTCATCTCCGAGAACAACATCTGCAGAGGAGGAGAAACAGAGTGATGGAGCGGAGGAGGAGAGAGTGATAGAGAGAGCAAGCCGTAGAGGAGAGAGTGATAGAGAGAGCAAGCCGCGGAGTGGAGGAGAGAGTGATAGAGAGAGCAAGCTGGAGGAGAGAGTGATAGAGAGAGCAAGCCGCGGAGGAGAGAGTGATAGAGAGAGCAAGCCGCGGAGTGGAGGAGAGAGTGATAGAGAGAGCAAGCTGTGGAGGAGAGAGTGATAAAGAGAGCAAGCCGTGGAGGAGAGAGTGATAGACAGAGCAAGCTGTGGAGGAGAGAGTGATAGAGAGAGACGGGGTGTGGACGAACAAAAGACCGGAAACAAGAAGAGTGCGTGAAGGAGAAAGATGATGCCTGAGAGAAGAGAGGGAGACCAATGAGGGGGAGCGAAGGGCACGTTTGGCAAACGGGACGACCGTTCCGGAGAGAGGTTATTATTGACCTGTTCTGTCCATTTGACTGTCATATCCTGTTTGGTTCCGAACGATCCAGTCCAGCATTTCTGCAGGCGATCTCTTGGAAAACCTCCAGTCTTCCTGCTGCCCCCTGCTGCTCCAGCTGACCCCTGCTGCTCCAGCTGCCCCCTGCTGCTCCAGCTGCTCCTGCTGCTCCAGCTGCCCCCTGCTGCTCCAACTGCCCCCTGCTGCTCCAGCTGCCCCCTGCTGCTCCAGCTGCTCCTGCTGCTCCAGCTGCTCCTGCTGCTCCAGCTGCCCCCAGCTGCTCCAGCTGCCCCCTGCTGCTCCAGCTGCACCCCTGCTGCTCCAGCTGCTCCTGCTGCTCCAGCTGCCCCCTACTGCTCCAGCTGCTCCTGCTGCTCCAGTTGCTCCTGCTGCTCCAGCTGCCCCCTGCTGCTCCAGCTGCCCCCTACTGCTCCAGCTGCTCCTGCTGCTCCAGCTGCCCCCTGCTGCTCCAGATGCTCCAGCTGCTCCTGCTGCTCCAGCTGCCCCCTGCTGCTCCAGCTGTCCCCTGCTGCTCCAGCCCCTCATGAGACACGTGACAGAGGCCGTGCTGTCTAATTGTAAAAACAAGAAATGGTTCGACGTACATATCCGGTGTGTACAAATATAATATGAACCTACCAGAGGCGTCGATGAAGTTCGCAACCCTAACACACAACAATCCAATTTTGTGCGATCCACTAGTGTCCATAGCCTAGGGGCAGCAGTTCTTTTGGAACTCAAATATAGTATGAGATATCTCTGGGATACCCAGCGCCTCGTTCTGACAGGATGACTGCTGCTGGTCGTCTAATGGCTGTCGCTGTGTGGGTGTGGGTGTGTGAATTGTCAGTTTTTGTAATAATATATATGTACCTTCACAACCCTTCCCGCTGGGTTTGCCATGTTTTGTGTGTGTGTGCGTGTGTGTGTGACAGATCCTCGTATCCTTGTGGCAGTGAGTTAAGACTGAGGTCATCAATGTGTAAGAATGCTTGGCACCTACAGTAACACCCTGTGTAGCACTCTGACACTGTGGCCAGACACTCTTGTCATGTTGTTGTTATTCTTCCCCTCTCTGTCTCTCCATCGCTCTTCTTCTCTATCTTGTAACTCTCTCCCTCTATCTGTCTCTCCATCATTTGGGTTCTCTGTCTCTGAAACAAACATACTCTCATTTCTGCATTTTCCCCATCTCCCTTTTTTCAGACATCAATCTCTCTCTCTCTCTCTCTCTCTTACAGATTGACAGTAATCCGTCGGCCTATCCTTCCCTTTCCCTGTCTCTCCTTCCACCCCCACCCTCTCTATCTCTCTCTCTCTCTCTCTCTCTATCTCTCTCTCTCACACACACACACACACACACACATACACACAAACACACAAACCTAACCCCTGTCAACCTGTGTAATTGAAAAATGGTGGCTGTGGAGATTAAGTGCAGCTTAGCCCACTGACATGAGTGTGTGTGTGTGCGTGTGCGTGTGTGTGTGTGCGTGTGTATGACTGTGTGTGACTGTGTGAGCCTGTAACATTGCTGCACGGCTACCAGCAATTGCAACTTTTTCTGTTTCTCTTTTGTTTGGAACACACACACATACACCCTGATGTGTTACATACTGTGTTTCTCCCTGGCTGTGGTCATGTGGTCATGTGGTCATGTGGTCATGTGTATGGTCATGTATGGTCATGTGGTCATGTGGTCATGTGGTCAGCTCATGGGCAAAAGGCTGGAGCAGATGTATATCACTGGGGTGTGCCTTGGCAGCTATACTGGCATTATAGTCACAGTGTCCACTACACACACACACACCACACACACACACTCTCTCCAGTGTTACTGTTGGTCAGACCAGACTGGTATTCTAACTGAGCAGCATGTTCACCAAACATCTCGAACCATCTGCTGCGATAATCCTCTCTGTACCCTAGACTGAGCTACAGACTTGTGTGTGTGTGCGCGTGTACAGAATTCTCATTGTCACGATGAAACATTGCTCCGAAGCAAGTAAAGCATCCAAAACGCTGAATACGCAAACGCACAGACGCAACCTCGAATTCTCTCGAAAACAAAACGCCAGCTCATGGTGGAAGCGTGCGCGAGCTAGCTAGCACGCGCGAGCGAAGCTCCGGGTTTAGTTAAGGCCTCTCTGTGTGAGCGCGTGACGGGCCACCAGAGCAGCGCGGAGACATCTGCGGTAGCAGCGGGAGAAGGAGATGCCAGCCCCACTGCAACAGCAGCCTGCAGCACAGGGGGCTCGGCGGCACGTCTGAAGCTGAGCAGGGCTGGTCCGGGCAGTAGCTGGATGGGAGACCACATGGGGACACCACAAGGACAGCAGGACACGGACGGGGGAGGGGTAGCGGAGGTGTGTGTGTGTGTGTGGTGGGGGGGTTGGGGTTGGGGTGTCTATGCTGTGGTTTCTGATTTGATGGTCTCATGCTAGTTTAGTGTTACGGTGAAACAAGGTGCGTGTGTGTAAATATGTGTGTGTGTGTGTGTGTGTAAATATGTGTGTGAGTGTGTGAGTGTGTGGCGTGATCACACCTGCTCTTTCCTCTTATGTAAGGCTTCGTCCCGGCCTCTCACAGCTTGGTGGAGGTGATTGACAGGTGGAGAGTCGTTGAGTCAGAGGAGAGAGGAAAACCCTGTTATTACTCCCCTGGGCCTGGTGCCAAGAGCCTGGAGCCCAGATGAAACGTGTGTGTGTGTGAGGTTAGGTGTGTGTGGTGGGAGGGTAACGTGTGTGTGGGAGGGTAACGTGTGTGTGGGAGGGTAACGTGTGTGTGTGGGGAGGGTAGGGTGGGTGTGTGTGGGAGGGTAGGGTGGGTGTGTATGTGTGTGTGGGAGGGTAACGTGTGTTTTTGTGTGTGTGTGTTGGAGGGTAGGTTGTGTGTGTGTGTGGAAGGGTATGGTGGTGTGTGTGTGTGTGTGTGGAAGGGTATGGTGTGTGCGTGTGTGTGTGTGGGGGAGGGTAGGGTGTGTGTGTGTGTGGGGGGGGTGGGGTATGGTGTGTGTGTGTTGGAGGGTAGGGTGTGTGGAGCAGGTATGTGGCTCTCTCTACCTGTGGCGTCTGAGACAACAGGGGGTGTGGTGGGCAGGTATGTGGTTCTCACAGCAAGAGCAGCTCTGCTCCACATGGGAACCAGGGGGTCTGGGGGTCATCTCTGAGGAGCTGGGGGGCTGGGAGTGGAGGCTGGAGGGAGGCAGGCAGGCATGGGGAGGCTGGTGGGAAGGAGGGAGGGAGGGTGGGTGGAAGGTGGAGGGAGGGAGGGTGGGTGGGTGGGTGTGTCAGGTGGAGGGAGGAAGGGAGGGAGGGTGATGAGGGGAGTGGATGGAGGGAGGGTGGAGGGGAGGGAGGGAGGGTGGAGGCTGGAGGGAGGAGTCTGGAATGAAGCAATCTCCCTGGCATTTACACTGCAGGAAAGAGACATTCCTCCATCTATCTCTCTTTATCTCTGTCTTTCTCTCTCTCATGTCCTCATCTCTCCATGGGACTGGGATTCTTACTTTTAATGAAGAGGAGATTAAAAGATAAATGGCCGGTCGCTTCTCTCTCCCTCTTGTCCACATTCTGCCCCTTATCTCTGTCTTTCTCCATTCCTTTTCTGTTTCTTCAGTGCCTCCCTTGTTCTCCACCTCCCCAGTGTCAGGCCACGGCAGTGTTGCTCATTTTCCACCTCCTCATTTCTTCCTTCCTTCCTTCCTTCCCTTTTCTTTCTTTCTTGAAGCTCCTGTCGAGGTTCCCTGTCATAACTAGATCCCTCTGTTTTCTCACATAACCCCGTTTTTCGACCCAGAATTCATCTGTTCTCTCTCTCTCTCTCTCTTTCTCTCTCTTCCTCTCTCTCTCACTCTCCTCTCTCTTCTTCCCTTGACCCAGACTATGTGTCCTCGTTACATTAGGAGAGCATGTGGCTGGAAACAAAGCGTGAACACAGTTGTTTACATCGATGGGGATGTTGTAAACCGCACGTTTAACCGTTAGCTACCCCGATCAGACGAAGAGAGCCATGGTTCTATGGCTACAGCGCCAGCGAAGCGATGATGCGTAGTTCGGGGTGGGTAACACTTATGTCATTGGCGTTAGATAACAAGTCAAAATGCCTTACTAAGTTAGTAAGACTTATTTACAAATATTCACGGTAATAAGCATCTTATGATAATGCCTATGCATCTGTTAACATCTTACCAATTGGTATCTCATTTTACAACAACCCTAAGCCTAACCCTGATTCTAACCCTTAGTAACATACATAAAAACATACGACATTCTAAAAACATAATGTGTATAAGCATCTTATAAGGGCCTTGTTACCTATTGACTAATGCCTATAACCTGCTCCTTGATCTACAGTGTTACCTATAAGTGTAGTTGTTGACCCTGTTACCATACAAGCTCTCTGAAGAGGTGACTGTACTCTTGGTAAGCAGCGGCAGCGGATGTTAAAAGCTCAGTTTAACGTCGAGGGGAAGAACTGAAGGAATGTTTCAACTCCTTCCTGTCTTCTCCTTCTACGGCACCTCTGACTGTGTCCCACCCCTCCCTCTACTCCTCCTTTCTTCTTCTCTCGCTCCTCTCTCCTCTCTCTACCCCTCTCTCTCTCTCTCCTCTCTCTGCCTCTCCTCCTCATCGCCTCATCTCGTCTCGTACCCTCTCCTCTCCTCCGCTCTCTCTCCTCCCTCCCTCTCTCGTCTCTCTCTCCTCCTCGTCTCTCTCCTCGCCTCTCTCTCCCTCTCCTCTCCATCTCTCCGCGTCTCTCCTCGCTCTCCTCTCGCCTCTCTCCAGACTCCCTCTCTCGTCGTCTCTAGCTCTCCTCTCTCTATTCCTCTCTCTCTCCTCTCTCTGTCTCTCTACTTCTCTCTCTGTCTCTCTCTCCCTCCATGTCTTTAATGCCTGCAGCCAGCCACTGGCCTAGATTGTGAGTTGTGCAGAATGTTTGTTCCCATCATGCCTGTAGTCAGAGACACAGAACAACACAATAGTACGATGAAATCATGGGAACATGAAAATGCATAGGCTGCACACAAAATCCAATTACATTTATGTCAAATACTGCAGACACCCTTCATCTCTCTCTGTCATTCCCACCCACAAACACACACACTCAGAGATCTGACTGTTACATAAGGGTTGAGGTGCTAATGGGAGTCGAGTTAGACTTATCTACAGAGCACAGTCTACAGAGCACAGTCTACAGAGCACAGTGTGCAGAGCACAGTCTACAAAGCAGTCTGCAGAGCACAGTCTGCAGAGCACAGTCTGCAGAGCACAGTCTACAGAGCACAGTCTGCAGAGCACAGTCTACAGAACACAGTCTGCAGAGCACAGTCTACAGAACACAGTCTGCAGAGCACAGTCTACAGAACACAGTCTACAGAGCACAGTCTACAGAGCACAGTCTGCAGAGCACAGTCTGCAGAGCACAGTCTGCAGAGCACAGTCTGCAGAGCACAGTCTGCAGAGCACAGTCTACAGAGCACAGTCCCAGAGCACAGTCTACAGAGCACAGTCTACATAGCACAGTCTACAGAGCACAGTCTGCATGAACACAGTCTGCAGAGCACAGTCTGATGAGCACAGTCTGCAGAGCACAGTCTGCAGAGCACAGTCGCAGAGCACAGTCTATAGAGCACAGTCCACAGAGCACAGTCTTTGATTGAGAAACACCTGATGCCATATCCTATGGACTGCGTGGTGAAAGGTAGAACGAAGGGAAAGGCAGACAGACGGAGATCAGATGGACATCAGATGGAAACCTGTTTGAGGAGAATAGAAAACAGAAATGGTAGAGAACAAGGAGAGAGAGACAGAGAGAGAGAGAGAGATAGAAAGAGAGAGAGACGAGAGAGAGAGAGAGAGAGACACACAGAGAGAGAGAGAGAGAGAGAGAGAGACTGAGAGAGTGAGAGTGAGAGAGAGACAGAGAGAGAGAGAGAGATTGAGAGAGAGAGATAGAGAGAGAGTGATGAGAGCGGGAAGGCGAAATGAGGATAGGGAGAGAGATGTCCTAGATTTCGTCTTCTCTGGACCCAGTCACAGTCTTCACACACCTACTCTGCTAATCAGGAGACAAAAATCCTTCATGGTGTTTGTGTGTGTGTGTGTGATATGGGTATATAAGTGTGTGCTAGTGTGTGTGTGTGAGAGAGGACAGCTCCCGTGCTGTAAAGGCCAGTGTGGTTGCAGGCAGGGGGCCAGCAGCTCTCTGGCCTCTCTCCTGTCACTGGGGAAACCAAGAGGTCACATCTCTGGCCTCCCTTCTGTCACTGGGGAAACCAAGAGGTCACATCTCTGGCCTCCCTCCTGTCACTGGGGAAACCAAGAGGTCACATCTCTGCTCATTACTCACGACACAGCCACTCGGCTGGGCATCAACACTAAACTTCTCGTCGCACGTCGCACAGTACGAGTGTGTGACTCACATGTGTAAATGCGCGTGGTTCCTCCTCAACCCTTGTCTGTCTGCTTAGAATGGAACCCCCTCAGCAGGAACCTCGACCCCCTCAGCAGGAACCTCGACCCCCTCAGCAGGAACCTTCAACACTCCCCCAGTTTGTTCTGCTGAATATTTCATTGGATAGACAGAGTCGTCCTCACAGGAGCCCTGGCCTCAGTGTTGGTACGCTTGTTTACAAGGGGGGTCATTGTCCATCGTTCGTTGCAGACTAGTTGACATTCGGAAACAGTTGTGTGTGTGTGTGTGTTCTGGCCATGTCTCTCCACCTCAGGTCTGTGATGATGAGGATGAGGGTTGAAACGTTGGGTAGCAACGACGAAGCAGATGGGTACAGTAGGCTGGCCATGGCTGTCGATTGGAGGATTGGGGGGAGGAGTTGGCAAGGAGGAGATGGCAGGTGTACAGGGTGTGTGTGTGTGTGTGTGTGAGAGAGAGAGAGAGAGAGAGAAAGAGGAGAGTAAAAGAGAGAGAGAGATAAAGAAAATGAGAAACTGAGATAGAGAGAGCGAGAGCGAGAGCGACATTCCTCTCCAAGGTGGTGGCGGAGTGTGTTGGTTAAATCATGACAAATGACCTGCTTCCCCCGCACACACACGCCTCACGGTCGGCCTGCCATTACTTACACCAGCCTGTCAGCCTCTCAGTGGATTCAACAGGCTGTGTGTGTGTGTGTGTGTGTGTGTGTGTGTGTGTGTGTGCGTGTGCCAGCCCATACATGCAAGCATGCGCCCGTGTGTGTCTGTGCAGACAGAAAACAAGAGCCATGTTGTGTGTGTGTGTGTGTGTGTGTGTGCTACAGTACAGACCTCAGTGCTCTGACTCACCCTGACTCTCATTAGCATGCCGGTCAGTGAGTACAGGAAGGAAAAGGCAAAAAAAACAGGAGACGTCTCCCTCTGCCTCTCTCTCCTTCTCTCTCCGTCTCTCCCTCTGCATCTCTCTCTCTCTCTCTCTCTCTCTCTCTCTCTCTCTCCTCTCTCTCTCTCCGTCTTTCCCCTCTCCTTCTCTCTCTCTCTGTCTCTCCCTCTGCCCCTCTCTCTCCTTCTCTCTCTCAGTCTCTCCCCTCTGCCTCTCATTCTCCTTCTCTCTCCGTCTCTCCCCTCTGCCCCTCTCTCTCCTTCTCTCTCTCTCCTTCTCTCCCCTCTGCCTCTCTCTCTCCTTCTCTCTCGCTCCTTCTCTCCCCTCTACTTCTCTCTCTCCTTCTCTCTCCGTCTCTCCCCTCTGCCCCTCTCTCTCTCCTTCTCTCTCTCTCCTTCTCTCCCCTCTGCCTCTCTCTCTCCTTCTCTCTCTCTGTCTCTCCCTCTGCCTCTCTCTCTCCTTCTCTCTCCATCTCTCCCTCCGTTTTAATTTCCTCGTCTTCCTCCTCCCAGCCTCTCCCTCGGCCACACTGCCCTGATTTTCATGCCGAGTGCATGAGACCTTCCTCGCTTCTCCCCGATGAAAAATGAATGAGGCAGATAGGCGGCCTCTCTCCTGGTCGGTCTCGGCGGCGTGACGCCTGCTTCCACTCAGAGCACAGAGCACACGGCCCCGCTCACGGCCCCCGCTCACCTCCCAGATCCGAACTGACACCGTGTAAGCCTGATAGCCTGCTATGGAGGCTGCTCTTTCTCTTCCTCTGCCTCTCTCTCTGTCGTCTGTCTGTCTGAGGAGAGGAGGAGAGGAGAATAGAATAGAGAAGAGAGCAGAGGAAGAGGAGCAGGGGAGATGAGGAGAGGAGATGAGGAGAGGCGATGAGAGAGAAGAGAAGAGGAGAGGAGAGGAGAGGAGGAGAAGAGAAGAGAAGAGACTAAGAGAGAGGAGAGGAGAGGAGAAGAAGAGAAGAGGGGAGGCGCGGATGAGCTGAGGGGCTATGAGGCGAGGCGGGGCGCTGTGAGTGGGAGGCGCTGCGCGAGAGGATAGAGGAGCGATGCGCGAGACGGGGTAGATGAGAGAGAATAGACGAGCGAGGGGAGCTAGGAGCGAGATGAGCTGCGCGCTTCTATGCGACTCGAGGAGACGAGCGGGGAGAGGAGGCGATGAGCTGCGGCTAGGCGATTAGCGAATATCGAGCGGACGAAACGCGGAGCTGCGACGAGATGAGAGGAGAGGAGAGGGAGGTTCTCGGATGAGGAGCAGTCAGTACTTTTAAGTTGAACTTGGACCTCAACAGTTTTGCCTGCACACTCTTTTAGGGTGAAAGAGCTGTATTACAATGCATAATACATGAAAGCACACCTTCTCACTCTCTGCCTCGTCTCTTCGTCTTCCTGTTTGGTTGCTTTAGCAGGTTCAGTTACCTTTGGGGTTTGCCAATGGAATTCCTGGATGTTGGAATGCAATTAGAGCTGTGGAATATTTATGGGTAACACATGGATAGGCAGGCTCCGCCTCCTGCTGCAGCGCTGCAGTGTGTCAGGGGGCTTCACACACTGGTGTCAGACACACGCACACACATGCATCCACACCTACGAACACACACACACACACCAACACACACACGTACAGGTTTGAGATGGATTATAGATACACACCTAGCCTAAGCAAACACGGACACACACACATTTGCTCTCACACACACACATGCACACACACACACACACACCCACACCCGCACACACACAGACACACACACACACACACACACACGAGTGTCCAGATGGCCCAGCTTCTCCCTGGGACTTGCAGGAGGAGTTGGAGAGGGCTGGAGACCTGGAGATGTACTGTGTTCCCTTCCCCCACATCTCCCTCCATGCATTATTCTGTCTGATAGCGACTCACACACCCCTGCAACCGTGACAACACACACACACGCACACACAACACACACACACCACACACACCACACACACGCGTCCTGATTTATTAACAACATTTGCAGAGTTCGACTGCGCCACCATCTGATGCTCTTCAGGTAGAACATGCAGATGTAATGGGGTGAGGAGGGTCTTTATGGAGGTTCACGACACTGAGCGTGTGAGAGGTCGGACGATCTCTTCTCTCTCCGTGTCTCTTCCTCTCTCCTGACACGCCTCACCGCGGCTTGCTCTCGGTTTCTCTCTCTCTCATCTCTCTCTGTCTATCTATCTCTCTCGCCTCACTCACTCTTCTCCTCGCTCTCTATCTCTCTCTCTCTTGCCTCACTCACTCACTCTTCTCCCTCTCTCTACTCTCTCTCTCTCTCTCTCTCTCCTCTCTCCCTCGTCTCTCTCGCCTCACTCATCTTCTCTCTCATCTCTCTTCTCTGCCTCACTCACTCACTCTTCTCCCTCTCTCTCTCTCTCTCTCTCTCTCTTGCCTCACTCACTCACTCTTCTCCCTCTCTCTCTCTCAATCTCTCTCTGTCTATCTATGTCCTCTCTCTCGCCGCTCTCACTCTCTTTTCTCCCTCTCTCGTCCATGTTTTATGCATCTCCCATCTCAGTGCCATTCTCCAGCGCTCCGGGGAACGACGGTGCTATCAGTGCTCTCCGACACCTATGTGCATCGCTGCAGTGACATGGTTGACAGGGAGGAGAGGGATGTGCTCATTCTAATGTATGGAGCTTTTATTGGAAACATCTTTCTGCCACTCGGACTGCAAATACTGAACCAAACAACGCCCCTTCACTTCCCTCTATTGTGTGTGTGTTTGTGTGTGTGTGTGAATGTGGGTTTGTCTGTTGTTTCTATTCGAGTGCACTGCGTGTGTGTGTGTGTGTGTGTGTGTGTGTGTGTAGTACTTCGACCTGCACCTGTGTTTGTGTGAGTGGGTTTCTCTTTCATTTCTATTTGAGTACGCTTCATGTGTGCTTGGGTGTGTGTGTGTTTGTGTGTCTCTGTGTGTGTCTCTGTGTGAGTGTGTGTCCATGGACCCTTCATCTCTCTAGAGGGGGTCCGTCCTGGCAGGATCTAGGTCACACACACACGTCCTCTACGGCCCTCGAAGAACTGCATGATGGGAAAAGCTCTGACCTTCTGTCCAAATACACCGCTATTTGCTTTGTGGCAATTCCTCCTTGCTAGGTCAAAAATAAGTCATATCAAGACTAAGGGCCCTATCTTGCACCCAGCGCAATTGACTTTGTCAGTGACGCAAGTATCATTCCTATCTTGCACTCGGCGCAAAGCGGATTTTTCCCTCCACGGGCGCACGTCGAAATGACCTTGCGCTCCCGGGGGCGGGTTTTAGCGAAAAAGGAGGCGTGTTCCGGCGCAAACGTTCTTGGTGCTATCTTGCGCTTTCCGAAAAAACCATTCCGCCACTGACCAGGAAAAAGGTGGTTTAAAGACAATGGCGCATTATTCAGATGCTATTTTAACGGCGCAAGCTTGGTCCGTGCGCACTGCTGGCGAAGCCAGGGTATTCTTCCTGCGAAACTACGTATTGTTTTGATTTATTGTATGGCTAGCTGTGTTACATTTCGTTCATGTCAATGATTAATAAGATGTTCATGAGAAATCTGTATGTGTATGAAATCTGTATGAAATATGTGGCAATTTACCCCTACGCCTGTTTAACCGAAGCTAATTTGGGTAGGTTTCTTCTCCCATGCACATCAGAATCAGAATCAGAATTCGGTTTTCAATTTACTGTGGCAGGAAGGTGCAAACAGGTCTTAAATTAAGTTAAAAAACAGTTACACTAATTCTAAGAACTAAGCAATTAAAAAAATATATATATGTCAAAATAGGCTACATTTGAATGAGCAGCATGAGTGGGCAACTTAGTGCAATGACACTGCTCTGCCTTTCCCATACAATGTCACTTCTCTATCGTTTACGGTCCTGACAAGAACGTCCGTCTCCTGTGAACCGCTGGCGTGCGCCTGGCAAATCCGCCGTTATAATAGCAATCCGCCATGGAACAAGCGCTGCTCTTAAAGGGAATGTGAGATGACGCTCTGATTGGCTTATTGCACGTTACGCCCAAACCACACCCATTAGTAATGTAGCTACCTCTTTTACATTTGCGTCAGGCGCAAAGTCATTTATCCCGCTGCTAAAATAGCAACCGCACCGGAGTCCCGCCCACTTGCGCTTTGCGCTTTGCGCTTTGATACTTGCGTTTCAGATCGTCAAAATAGGGCCCTAAGTCTGCGGGTGCTGTGTGTGTGTGTGTGTGCTGTGTGTGCTGTGTGTGTGTGTGTGTGTGCTGTGTGCTGTGTGTGTGTGGGTGTGTCTCGTCCTGTGAATGAGCAGCCTTTTTGTAGTTCCTCCAGGGTTATCACACTCACACTTTAAGGGAACGGTCAACTTGACTTGTTTGTAAGAGACACCATGGTGAAGTCCAGGAGCTTTCAGGGCTAACGTTAAGACTTGGCTGTCAAACTTGGCTCGTGTATGATGTGATGCTTGGCCAGCTATAACGTCCTTCTTCAGGCGCAGAGGGTCAGGCAGAGGGAGAGAAATCCAGAGAGAGAGAGAAAGAAGGAGAGAGGGGGAGGGGGGAGAGGGAGAGAGGGAAAGAGATAAAGGGGGGAAAAGAGAGAGACTCAGGGTATTTCTGACACGGGAAGTATGAATTATGGACGAGCGCAAGTGGAGAGTTGGTTCCGACTCATCCTTAAACGCCTTCACCTCTGGACTGACGCCGACTCGCTCCACGCTGTCTGGATGGTAAAACAAAGCAGGTGTCTCGCAAAAACACTCGCCCGCTCTCCCCCGCGCCCCGCGCCCCTCCCCGTCTCATCTCTCCATTAAGTGTGTCGGAGCTGCGGCGGAGGGGAGACGGCCAGCGGAGATGAAAGGAGGAGTGACTCACCCGGAGGTGCGGAGGAGAGGGAGACGAGAGGCTGGGGAAATGGACGAGGGTTCAAGGAGGTCAGACTGCCTGGTCTCTGTTCACACGCACACACACACTCTACACGCTCGTATACAAGTACACAAACAGATTAAACACATGGATACATACACACACACACACACACACACACACGCACACACCACACTCTACACGCTCGTCGTATAGAAGTACAACAGACAAAACACATGGATACATACACACACACCACACACACACACACACACAGACACACACACACATACTCTACACTACACATAGTAGCACACACACATACAAAGAGAACTACGCACCACACACGCACACACACGTACACACACCTACACACACATACGCACACACACGTACACACACACACACACACGCACCTACACACACACACGTACACAGACACCTACACACACACACACACAGACACCTACACACACACACACGTACACAGTCATCTACACACACACACATTCACAAGCCTCTGCCACTGAGGACTTGCTCCTGCTGTAGCTGCTGTAGCAGTTGTTTGTCTCAACTTAAAGCTTGTGTGAAGTGAAGAGTAAAGATGCATCTCACATCCACCATGCAGCCTCTGGGGGGAGAGGCTGTGGGAGCGCCAGGCCACTGACTAATACTAGAAGAAGAGAGAGAGAGAGAGAGAGAGAGATCAGAGAGAGAGAGAGAGGAGAAGAGAGAGGGGGGGCAGGGAGGAGAGGGGGGAGAGGAGAGGGGGAAAGGAGAGGGGGAGAGAGTAGAGGGGAGCAGGGAGGAGAGGGGGGCAGGGAGGAGAGGGGGAGAGAGGAGAGGGGGGCAGGAGGAGAGGGGGGCAGGGAGGAGAGGGGGAGAGAGGAGAGGGGGCAGGAGGAGAGGGGGGGCAGGAGGCGAGGGGGAGAAGGAGAGGGGGCAGGAGGAGAGTGGGAGAGAGGAGAGGGGGGCAGGAGGAGAGGGGGGCAGGGAGGAAGGGGGAGAGAGGAGAGGGGCAGGAGGAGAGGGGGCAGGGAGGAGAGGGGGAGAGAGGAGAGGGGGGGCAGGGAGGAGATGGGGGCAGGGAGGAGAGGGGGAGAGAGGAGAGGGGGCAGAGAGCAGGGAGGAGAGGGAGAGGAGAGCAGGGAGGAGAGGGGGAGAGAGGAGAGGAGAGGGGTGGGGCGAGCGGGAGGAGAGGGGGGAAGGGAGGAGAGGGGGCAGGGAGGAGAGGGGGAGAGAGGAGAGGGGGGCCAGAGAGCGAGAGTCGGAGAGGGGGGCCGGGAGGAGAGGAGAGGGGGAGAGGAGAGAGAGAGGAGCGGGAGGGAGGAGAGCACGGGAGGAGAGGGGGGCAGGGAGGAGAGGGGGGCAGGGACGGGAGGAGAGGGAGTGAGCGTGGCGTGTGAGTGAGCGTGGCGTGTGAGTGAGCGTGGCGTGTGATGTGAGGCTGGCGTGCGTGGCGTGTGTGCTGTGCTGAACCCTCTGAGTCACGACTGCTACTCAGCCCCGGTCCCGCTCTTGTAATCCCATCAACATAACCGTTGCCACGGGGACCTCTTCCTGTCATGACCTGTCAGAAGACCTGATGAGGTCAGAGTAGCGACCAAGCGGTCTGGGCTCACTGCCCGAGGGATTGTGGTTCAAAACCCCCTGACTGACTGTCTATTAACCTTTAGTCTTCTTTACGGTCATGGACCAGTTGAGATTATCCAACTGCTCGAGCCCTGAGAAACATTTCCCCAGAAAATGTCCCCAAAGACAGTTTTAAATCTCTATAATTGTTCTGTTTTCCCTCCTTTTTCATGTTGTTTTCCTGTCTTTACATGTTTTCCTGTCCTACTGCTTTCACGGAGAACATCAACAATGTTGTGCTAGAATGTTCCAGCACCGGAGCGTGGGGAACCGCCAGCCTGGGGGAAATGTCACTGACAGAGTCGGGGGTGGGGGGGTGACGACAAATCACACATGCACATGCTGGAGTGTGTGATTGGATAATAGGTCGTGCATGTTTATTAGCTGAGGGTTGACTTTTCTTCTTGCCAGGATGTTTGGCGTAGATAATTCTCTGTAATTATCATGACTACTGCAGTGCCCATGGTTGTTTATTCAGACTGTGCTGTTTACATATTTATTTGTCGTCAACACAGCACATCCTTGGGGCCTGAACCATACACCTGCCGCATTTGAACTTCATATAGTGTGTGGTTCTCCAGACAGACACACACACACACACATATTCCTGGGATTATCGTTGGATGATGATCCTCCAGGTCATCCTTAGCGACGATATCAAACAAGATATTTAGCAACATAAATGTCAACAACAACACACATATCTGCTGTCCTTGAACAGGGGATTCATGGTTCCTTCTCAAGGTTCCTGTCGCAAGGTTCCTGTCCTCTGTTTTAAGTTTGATTGTACTCTGTATGGCCTCATATAACGTCATCTTCATTTACTAGCCTGAGATGTTTGTCATCCACCCCATACAAGCCCTCAGAGGGTTGGACAATTGTGTCCAAAAAAGAAAAGAAAAAAAGGAATAAATGAACCATGAGTATCTATAATAATAATACATTGTGTTTGACTACAACCAGACCCCAAACACCAGTGCCTTTGTGTTTCTTACAGTAAAGTTTTATTCAAACGGATGTATCTGCAGCATATTGACGGCTGTGACAAAAGGGAGCAATAAAGTTAGATTGAATTGTAAACGTTTCTAACCTGACACTGTGACAAACCGTGCAAGTCCCACGACACATAAAGTTATTTTGTATTTGAATGGAGGAGACATTGTTGTGTCGAGGGAAAGTCCCTGAATCCTCATCAACATTCACAGAGAGAGTTCCTATCATGGACACTGATGAGCCCATAGATCTGAACCCGCCCCATTCTGTTTCCACAGGCAGTAATTAGAGCTGTCAATCATCTCCTGCTTGCCATGACAACGCTGAAGGATCCATGGGCGGCGGTTTGAGTGTGTCAGATGGGCACAATGCAGGACTGTGGGTCAGATGGGCACCATGCAGGACCACTGGTGGGACTGTGGGTCAGATGGGCACCATGCAGGACCACTGGTGGGACTGTGGGTCAGATGGGCACCATGCAGGACCACTGATGGGACTGTGGGTCAGATGGGCACCATGCAGGGCCACTGGTGGGACTGTGGGTCAGATGGGCACCATGCAGGACCACTGGTGGGACTGTGGGTCAGATGGGCACCATGCAGGACCACTGGTGGGACTGTGGGTCAGATGGGCACCATGCAGGACCACTGGTGGGACTGTGGGTCAGATGGGCACCATGCAGGACCACTGGTGGGACTGTGGGTCAGATGGGCACCATGCAGGACCACTGGTGGGACTGTGGGTCAGATGGGCACCATGCAGGACCACTGGTGGGACTCTGGGTCAGATGGGCACCATGCAGGACCACTGGTGGGACTGTGGGTCAGATGGGCAACATGCAGGACCACTGGTGGGACTGTGGGTCAGATGGGCACCATGCAGGACCACTGGTGGGACTGTGGGTCAGATGGGCACCATGCAGGACCACTGGTGGGACTGTGGGTCAGATGGGCACCATGCAGGACCACTGGTGGGACTGTGGGTCAGATGGGCAACATGCAGGACCACTGGTGGGACTGTGGGTCAGATGGGCACCATGCAGGACCACTGGTGGGACTGTGGGTCAGATGGGCACCATGCAGGACCACTGATGGGACTGTGGGTCAATTTGTTGACTTGGTTTCCACCAGAGATGAGGTTTGTTTACTTAAACGGTCACAAAGAGCCCAAGCAATTATAAGTGGCGTGTCTTGCATATCGGTCGGGTGTTCCTTGTCAAAGCAGACACACACACACACCACACACGCACAGGTTGTTCAGGGAGGGATTCAGATGGTTTACAGCAGGGAGGAAGTTTCTGAGATGAAGATTTAATTGAGTGGATCCAAAGTGTCCTTCCGTCTCGAGAGGTGTACACAGCGAGGCCTCAGAGAGATGAGTAAGAGACGAGAGTTCTACCTGTGTGGGCGGTCCCCATATATCTCAAGCTGGAGTTCTTGGGCATTCAGATTCACCGACTGGAGAGTGAGTGATTTTACATTACATTTACATTTAGTCATTTAGCAGACGCTCTTATCCAGAGCGACTTACAGTAAGTACAGGGACATCCCCGAGGCAAGTAGGGTGAAGCGCCTTGCCCAAGGACACAACGTCATTTAGCACGGCCGGGAATCGAACCAGCAACATTCTGACTAATAGCCCGATTCCCTAACCGCTCAGCCATCTGACCCCCTACAGCTGGTCTCTGGGTGTGCTGTGGTGGTGGATGGGCCCTAAGACTCCTCTGGCTTGAGTTGTTTTTTACCCAGAATCCCCCAGCGGGGTCCAGGCTTGAGTGACAGGGCCAGCAGGCCTCTGGAACCATCATGGCATGATATGTCGCTTCGTAACTGCTCTGGGTATTCCCATCATCTGCAGTAATCAGAGAACGAGTGCAAAATTGGATCAGATACTTGGCCCACGCCCCCGGAGCAAACTAGAATAGAATGGAATGAGTTCCAGTTCTCTCGCTTGGAAGCGGAGTTTGGGAATTCGGAGTGCCGAATCGGAGCGCATTTCGCATGCTCTCCTTCATGCACACCGACACGCGCCAACACACACACGTACACACACGCACGTTCACACATATACACAAACATAATCTGCTCAATATGTCCTCTGCGGTAAGAAAGGCATGTTTGTCCTCGGCAACAAAAGGCAGACATCTGTCTTTGTGTAAATATTTGTCTGGCGCTCCGATGATATGCAGATTGGTTAAAGAGCTTAGGTATATTGTAGTCTAATAGAATGGAGCGCCCGGTGACGACTGTGGACTCTAAGGAGAGACGGAGCGTCAGAGTTGAGCCCTTTAGGTGATTAATGCCACGTCTTTTGTCTGGAACTCCCGCTGAAGTCTGGGCAGACTGGCAGGCTACAAATAGGAGGCTGGCCAAGAGCGATGACCTCATCAGAGAGGGACTCCCAGGGAATGAGGATGTGCAAACACAGCAGGCTCGTGGAGAGGACTCTGCACCCTGCATATTTAGCGAGATGTGGGCAATTGACAAGTGATATAAAGCTGCCATTCGATACCCCTTAGTGTGATTGTGATTTAGAATGACTTCAGTGGTTGGGATGGTTTGAGCTGTTTCCTAAAAGCTCTGTGATTTAACTGATCTGATAAGATTGTCGACATGAATTCATTTGACCACACACACAAGTACACACACACACACACACACACACACAGAAACGCACAATTATTTTTCACTTGTTTGTCGTCCATGACTACAACGCGGCACGTTGTACGACCCATTTCTCCAAAGTAGGTTCTGCAGGCCATCTTCCTGGGATTCCTAGAGTGATGCTATGAAGTGCCGTCTATTGGGATTAGCATGTAATCCCGTTTTAATCCAGGGAGAAGCCATAAACCTTGAGTTGTCGAAAGATTTAAGATACACAGATATTGCATCAGCGAGATTCAGTCTCTCTGCATGTGGCAAACCAACCTTGTCACCGCATGAGTCTGGCACCTTCGATTCAATGCGGAGTGCTAGTTAATGGACAGTTGATGGTCATGAACTCACATCTGTGCTCTCTTCAAAGCCGGGCTGTCAAAGTGAAATGGATGGCCTGGTTTGTGTGTGTGTGTGTGTTTCTCATTCAGGAAGATCCATTTATTGTCGATGTCAATTGGACGTCTTGTGAATGCTCACTTTTATAGCTTGTTTGTGTGTTTTGATATGAATTCTTTCGCATCAAATGATGCCACCAGGCTTGAAATAGAAGCACTTTGATTTGCAGTTTTCGAAAAACATGCAGTTTTCATGAGGCCATCCCGTTTTACCAAGCGTTGCCATGTGAACGACTCTCCGAAGCCCGCCGATCTAATTGCTCGCGGTTTCCGCAGTGTTTACACTTTAGAGTAGTATTTCCATTTTATTGAATGCTTCCATGAGCTACATTACTGTGTCTTCCATGAGCTACATTACTGTGTCTTCCATGAGCTACATTACTGTGTCTTCCATGAGCTACATTACTGTGTCTTCCATGAGCTACATTACTGTGTCTTCCATGAGCTACATTACTGTGTCTTCCATGAGCTACATTACTGTGTCTTCCATGAGCTACATTACTGTGTCTTCCATGAGCTACATTACTGTGTCTTCCATGAGCTACATTACTGTGTCTGGTCTTGACGGTCTCTCCTGGTTTGTGTCTCTCGTCAGGTTGGCGCTGGTCTTGACGGTCTCTCCTGGTTTGTGTCTCTCCTCTCTCGTCAGGTCGGCGCTGGTCTTGACGGTCTCTCCTGGTTTGTGTCTCTCCTCTCTCGTCAGGTCCGGCAGCATCGAGCGGACGGTGTGGACCTGCGACAGCCGTCGGACAGACCTGGCGACGGCGCCGCGAGCATGAAGGAAGCCTGCGTCCCTCTCACTGCCGGAGCGTCCGAGCCCACGTGGGGCCCCTGCTAATCGCCATGACGACCGCACGGCTGTGACTCGCTCTGTGACACCCGCCCCCGCCCTTTTTCTACACCCGGGACGAACCCCTCTCCCTTTTCTACCACCCGCCCGCCCACCTTTTTCCCTTTTTGTTTTGGGTCAGCAAACCCGTTCTTGCCTTCGAGAGCGTACCGTTCGTCCACACTCTTTCCTTTCTTTCTCACGTTCGAAATCCTCCTCCCTCGTTCCTCCGCCTTCTCCCTCGTCATGCAGAGCCGACCCGGTCACCACCCCCTCTCCCAGCCCCTTCCTGTTCCTCCTACCCTCCCTCCTGCTCCTCCTCCACCTCCCCTGCCCGGTTCAGGGAGACTGCTGGCTGATCGAGGGGGACAAGGGCTACGTGTGGCTGGCTATCTGCAGCCAGAACCAGCCCCCTTACGAGACCATCCCCCAGCACATCAATAACACGGTCCACGACCTCAGGCTGAACGAGAACAAGCTCAAAGCTGTGCTCTTCACTTCCATGTACCGCTTCACCAACCTGACAGAGCTCAACCTCACCAAGAACGAGATCTCCTATATCGAGGACGGGGCGTTCGGCGGACAGGCCAACCTGCAGGTGATTGGATACCTGGTTGAATGAATGCAATGTTTTTTGTTGTTTTTTCCCCCATTTGTGTTCATTTGAGCTCAAATTTGAAATATGTACAAGAGAAAAGACCATTTATATTTTGAGGAGCCAGTGAAGTAAAGATGCCTGAGCCTCGATGTTGTTGTCTAGTTTTTGAGTTTCATACAGGAAATGAAGTGTAGCACTAGTACTAGGAGAGTCAGAGTCCAATTCCACTGAAAGGCCGTTTAAGAATTCATCATCCACTGTGTGTCTCTCTCAGGTTCTCCAACTGGGCTACAACAAGCTGACCAACCTCACCGAGGGCATGATGAGAGGCCTGGGACGCATGCAGTGCCTCTTCCTGCAGCACAACCTCGTGGAGGTCATCTCCACCAACGCCTTCTGGGAGTGCCCCAGCCTCAGCAGCATCGACCTGTCGTCCAACAAGCTGGCTCGCCTCGACCCGTCCACGTTCACCGTGCTCGGCCGCCTGACGGTGTGCGAGCTCGCCGCCAACCCCTTCCACTGCGGCTGCGACCTCTACAACTTCCTCACCTGGCTGGAGTCCTTCAACAACGTCACGCACACCTACGACCGGCTCCAGTGCGAGACCCCCAGGGAGATGTTCGGCTACCCCCTCCTGAGCCCCGTGCAGGCGGGCAACGTGGGCCGCAACGCCAAGAACACCCTGTCGCTGGTCTGCCGCGACGGGGTATTCATCCCCGGGATGACGTCGTTGCCGCCGGACGCGGATTACTCCGGGGCGGGCCCGGACGCGTTCGGCGGCGTGGGGCCCTACCACCAGCCCACCACGTCGTCCTCGTCCACGGAGAACAGCTTCAGCCCCACCATTAAGCTCAGCCACGTGGCTCTGTCCACCGCCTCCCTGGTGGTCCAGATCCCCCGGCCGTTCAGCAAGATGTACATCCTGGTCCAGTACAACCACACGTACGTGTCGGACGTCATGACCCTGAAGAACAAGAAGGAGAAGATCACCCTGGACAAGCTCAAGCCGCACACCAACTACACCTTCTGCGTGGCCTCCATCCGCAACTCCCAGCGCTACAACCACACCTGCCTGCAGTTCTCCACCCGGGCCCAAGGCCCCGACGACACGCCCCCCGCCTCCTCCACCACCACGCACTACATCGTGACCATCGTGGGCTGCCTGTTCGGCATGCTGCTCATCCTGGGCCTGGTCTACTACTGCCTGCGCAAGCGGCGGATGAACGAGGAGAAGCAGAAGGCCGTCTGCGTCAAGAAGACCATCCTGGAGATGCGCTACGGGCCCGAGGTGGCGGCGGCGGTCGGCAACGACCCGTCGGCCGTGCACAAGCTCCAGGAGCAGTCGCGGGAACAGCACCAGTACGGGCACCACCACGGGGGCAAGATGCCCATGTCCGCCTCCTCCAGCTCCGGCATGCTCCACTCGGCCAACACCAGCTCCTCCTCCAGGCTGTCCTCCATCCCCCAGGTGGAGAAGATGGCCACGGCGTTCTCGGAGGCGATGGCCACGAGCAAAGGGAACTACATGGACGTGAGGACGGGGGGAGGGGCGGGGGAGGAGCGGATGAGGGACGGAGGGCTGGGGGTCGGGCACGGGGGGATCAGGGAGGAGGGCCTGAGGGAGGACGACGGGATGGGTCTGGGCGACGACTCGGACGACGACGGCCGCGGCTCCGCCTCGGAGATCTCCACCATCGCCATGGAGGTGGACAAGGTCAACCAGATCATCAACAACTGCATCGACGCGCTCAAACTGGACTCGGTGTCGGCCGCCGCCACCATCGCCGCGTCCCACCCCGCCTCCCCGCCTCCCACCTGCACCTCCCCCCTCACCCGAGGCCTCATCCCCCTCTCCCCCGGGGTGACGGAGGCCTGCCCCATCATGCCCTCCCCCAAGATCCCACCCCCGCCTCCTCTGCCCTCCTACGCCGCCCCCCCCACTCTCCGAGCGGCCCGGCATCGGCGGAGGGGGCTTCGTCTCGCCCCCCTACCGCCCCCCGCCCCCGGCCTCCGCCGTCCGGCCCATCCAGCGGCAGATGAGCGCCGACGCCGCCGTGCTCATCGGCATGAAGAAGCAGTGCAGCACCACGTCGTGCGGCTCCGTGGGCCGGGACAGGGAGCGGGGCGGGGCTCGCGTCTACAGCCTGGACGTGCCGGAGCCCCGCAGCCCCGACCCCTGCCTGCCGCAGTACGGGGACAGGGGCAGCCCAGGCTGCGGGGAGCCCCAGGAGCGGCTGCCCCTGGTGGGGAGCGGGAGCTGCATGGGAGGGGGTGGCGGCGGTTGCGACAGTGGTGGTCCTCACCCGGAGAACCAGAACCTGCAGCAGCAGCATCACCACCAGCAGCAGCAGCAGCAGCAGAACCAGCTGGACGTGCAGCAGGACTACCACTGCTCGGAGCACCGCCACTCCGTCCCCGCGCTCTACTACGACGGCTCCCAGCACCAGGGCTCCCCGGCCCAGCGGGCCTCCTTCCTCAAGCCCCTGACCCGAGCCAGGAGGGACGCCACCTCCTACTCCCAGCTCTCGCCCTCCCGGCACCACTCCAGCTACTCCGGGTACTCCTCGAGCCCAGAGTACTCCTCCGAGAGCTCCCTGAGGATCTGGGAGAGGTTCCGGCCCGGCCGGAAGGGCCAGCGGGACGAGTCGTGCTACGTGACGGCGGGGAACGCTCTCCGGAAAAAAGTGCAGTTTGCCAAAGGGGAAGACCTCCACGACATCCTCGACTACTGGAAGGGCGTGTCAGCACAGCAGAAGCTGTGAGAGGCCGGGAGAGGAATCGGGCGCGGTGCGGAACAAGGGTTTGGCGACTCCTGTTTGCGAGGCTCTCTTTCGTCGTTGTCCGGTGAGCCAGAGAGAGAGAGAGAGACACCAATAGAGGAGTGAAAATCCAGAGAGAGAGAGAGAGAGAGAGAGACACCAATAGAGGAGTGAAAATCCAGAGAGAGAGAGAGAGAGAGACCCATAGAGGAGTGAAAATCAGAGAGAGAGAGAGAGAGAGAGAGAGAGAGAGAGAGAGACAGATAGAGAGAAAGAGAGAGAGAGGGAAAGAGAGAGAGGTAAAGTCGGTACATTTGGCGAATCAAAGCCTGGTTGGTGAAGGCATGTTCAATATATGTACAAAAGGAAGAAAAAAAAGGTGGAAAGAAAGACGTTGTTTTGAGCAGCCAGGGCTGGCTTGCTTTTATTGTTTTACAGTAAATGGAGTGTAGCACTAGTACTAGGACACCCCCATCAGTTATTTTCAGTATGGAGAACAGTCCTATCAGTGTTCAGTGATCAGATGAAACATCAAATTCTCTGTGCCATGCTTTCACCGAAGCGTAATGACAGCAAGCTTGAATAACCTCAGTTCATATCCTGTCAGAGTTTCTTTTTTAATTAGAGTGTGTTGCTCAAGTGTTAAGTCAGCCTAAACTCCCACACTTGTTTTGTGGCGCATGTAGCGCGAGCCGCATTCATTTTGCGAGCCAGCGATCGTGTATACGTATTTGTTTCTTGTTTATAAGTGTCTAAAAGAAAGAGAGATCCAGAGGACAGGAAGTAGCTTCGCTTACACCGTTAAAAGAAGAAGGAGAAAAAAACGACGAAAAAAAACATTGCCGTTTTGAACAGAGCTGTCGGGCGCAGCCTCCATCTCCTTCCCCGAGCGCAGCCTCCATCTCCTTCCCCGAGCGCAGCCTCCATCTCCTTCCCCGAGCGCAGCCTCCATCTCCTTCCCCGAGCGCAGCCTCCATCTCCTTCCCCCGAGCGCAGCCTCCATCTCCTTCCCCGAGACCCTGCAGAACTGCAGCGACTGTATTTCAATACACTCTGTCCCACGTGAAGATGGACCAATCACAGAGGAGCACGAAGGAAGAGGAAACCCTTCAGGAGACTCGAGGCGTGGAAACGTCAGCTGTGGTTTGGCCTCGGGGGCGACTACGTGAAGAGCTGGCTGCCGTTACCTCTGAGATAACACGGGTAGACGTTTCAAAGGTTCCTTGAGCGTCTCTCGCTCTCTCATCATTCGGGTCCACAATCAGCTGCTACTGCGGCTCAATGGCCCTGAGACGTGTCTACTCGAAACCATCTGGGGAGCAGTGGACGAAATCCCCTCACTAGAGTCTCTTGCTGACAAAGTGCATGGTAGGAACTGTCCTGTGTCAATCCCAGTAGTAGGATATTGTGTTTAAAACATGAAAATGGTGGAAGTTGTGTTAGATGTGTAGTAAGACTGGAAATTACATGGGATGGTGACCCAGAACCCCAAAATCAGTGAGAGAGAGAGAGAGGTCAAATCAGATCATTTTGGGGTGAAGTGATCTGAAGAAAGACAAAGCTGAGAGAGAGAGAGAGAGAGAGAGAGAGAGAGAGAAGAGAGAGAGAGAGAGAGAGAGAGAGAGAGAGAGAGAGAGAGAGAGAGACAGAGAGACATAGAGACAGAGAGACAGAGAGAGAGAGAGGGGGAAGGGAACGAGAGGTGGGATAAGGAGAGTCGTGAGGGAGCCTCTGTGTGTCTGCCTACAGCATACAGTACATGTAAGTAGATTAGTGCAGGTCAATGGAGGTAAAACCCATTAGCATCATTTGATGTGAGCGCTACGGCTGCTCTGTACGTAAGTCCTCCTGCTTCTGCTGCGTGACTGGGACGGGAGGGTCGGCACCAGCACACACACAGCAGTGGGATCTGCAGGCCCGTCGCTCTTCACTCACCAGCGACCCAGTGGAGGCGGTTCCCCTGCTGGCAGAACCTCCTGACCTGACGATTTAACACCCCGTTGTGACGTCTAATATTAAACTGAATGAGATGGGGGGACGGGGGACGGGGGACGGGGGGGACGGGGGACGGGGGGGCGACGACACACGTTTAATTACTGCCAACTCCTCCACCTATTAATACATATGAAGTCCTCTTTGATTAGACGTTTTAATTAGCAATTAAGCAGACCCGTGTCAGAAGGAGAGTGTGTGTTTCTGCGTGTGCAGGGTGATCCATTTAAGTGGGCCCGCTAGTCAGGTGAATCTAATATGATTAAACCTCCCTGACTGATGAAGAAGTCTGCTATTTCGCCCTTGAAACAAGTCACCTGTCACGCATGGGATTTATTCGACCTCCGTCAGTTTGGGAATAGGATTATTCACAGCACAAGGAACATAACCTCAGCCGAACCGCTACACAGCCATGAGGAATACTGCAGACACACGTCTGTAGACTGGGCCTCATCTCGCTGGTTGTGAGAGAGGACACCAGGACTTAATCTACCAGAAAAGATGATCCATCAGTGAACCTGTTTTATTGAAGTGGAATTTCACGTGCTAATCCCAGACAATGTTCTGTGTGGTACGGCATGTCACAGCCAGGTATTTACCCAGAGCGATACAAAGCCTGAAAGATCACTTACACACCTCATTATGAATATTTTCTGGAAAGGGGGATGCTGTAAGAAAAGTGGAGTATATGCTATGATGAAGGGATTCGTTTACACTTCTAAAGGCCCAACAGTGATCTGTCGCTATCCAGCCACTTTTTCTCAAGTTGAATGATCAGAGATTTAATGAGCAAGTGGAAACACCTCTCTCTCTCTCTCCCTCTCTCTCTCTCTCTCTCTCTCTTTTCCACCTTTAATCTGTACATCCATTCTATTCCACTGTAGATGCTAATTTAGAACTCCACCATTCAACACACACGCGCTCGAGCACAGCCCCTATGGGTCTAATGGGAAACTGGATGTTTTGGTGCTCTCCTCCAATTGAACATGACACCCCTGTGTAGAGCCCAGCCCGACACCGCCTGTCCTCCATCGAGGCTCTCTCTGCCTTCTCCTGCACGCAGACGAGAGGCTGGGTCTTTACGGTCCTGACCTCCTTTTTCATTTTTTCCCTCCTGCTTTTACTTCACCTTGAGTCTGTCATCTCGGCTGTTCTTTATTTTTAATTTTTGGGGGATGGAGTCTGTTCCTGCTGGGAGGATGCAGATGTGAAACTGTCACGTTTCAGAAATGTGTCCATCTCTCTCTCTCTCTCTCTCTCTCTCTCTCTCTCTCTCTCTCTCCTCCCTCTCTCTCTCTCTGTGTGGATCTCTGTCTGGGCTTATGAGAAACACGTCTTGAATGATAATATGTCCGTCCCGCATTGTTCATTAGTGCGCCAGGCGCTTCCTCAAGGACGAGATCCTCCACCGTGCGTGTCGACCCCGGCGTGGCCAGGGAGCCGACTGCCGCGTTCACACAGGACTACCTGGGAAACAGAGACTACCGTACCCTCTGCCAGTTTCCCCACAGGAAGAGGCACTGACATAGTACACGCATAGAGACTCTAAAGGAGTGTAATCCACTTCCTCTCTGAGCAGAGAGACTGACTGCTACCGGAGGCTTACTGTGACTGTAACTGACTCAACCTTCACCCAGTTGAGAGAGGAGAATTTTGGGGAGAAACTCCCAACTTTACGATCAAAACAATGACTGAAAACAAACAATTTGTCCTCTTTGTACGGCTCTGAACCCTGAACCCCCGGCTGTACGTTTACAGACACGGACATTGTGGGACAGTCGACCACGGAGAAGATGGATTCTGGTCAAATCATTTCTCTCCTCCTCTACGGTATACTGTGTGAGTCCCCATGCACCCATGCCAGCTGCTCCTGTTCTGTATGAGAAGAAACACAATGTGAATCCAAATCAAGTCTTTTTGGTTTACCACATGTTCTGGTGGTTGTTTTTGGTCTCATTATATCCGATTGTTTTACGATGACACC
The DNA here is from genome assembly GCA_903064625.1 of Mallotus villosus. Taxonomy (NCBI): domain Eukaryota; kingdom Metazoa; phylum Chordata; class Actinopteri; order Osmeriformes; family Salangidae; genus Mallotus; species Mallotus villosus. The sequence continues at coordinate 185,487 of CAEFZP010001790.1, forward strand.
AGTGATTCGGCCTTGGTATGTTTCGTTTGTGTCATTCTTTACCTTGAACGCGGTTGGTTTGGAGGAGAAAGACTGATTTCCTGTTCAGTGAATCACTCTACACACAAAGTGGTCATACACAAATGGGACATTTTCCCTTATAAACATCTCCTTTCGGATTGTAACAACCGTCTGTTGTTGAAGATCTTCCTTCCCAGCACTGACAGTGATTTAGATGAGTGGCTCTGTTTGGATGAGTGGCTCTGTTTGGATGAGTGTTTGGACTCGTCCTTCGCCATTTCAAAATGTATTGAATTCATTCAGAGAAAATGAAAAACGTAGTCAAGTTCATTCAAATCTTTGTAGTCTAAACAACACACTGAAAGCTCCCTTGTTGTGGGTTGTGAATAAGGTCGGTAACACACGTCGGTGCATCACATTCCTTTTACAGCAGGACACATATCCCAAAAAGGTTCCTGTCGCTTCAATACCTGTCACTCAACACAACAGAAAAGCTACCAATCGAATACACTGGCCAAAGCATCTGTTTTCATGCCATTTAAAAATGTATGCGATAGCGGCAGAGCGGTTTCTCTTTGCCCCTCGCGTGCCCTTGCGATGCATGTCCCAGGACACACACACACACACACACACAGTGTTTTGGTCTGTAAAAGGCTGAGGACGACGGTGTGATTGGCGCCAGGTAAACAACACGATGTCCTGGGAGAGCAGAGCATACCGTGGCAGGCCACCAAGCCGAGGAGGCAGAGCTGTGGCGCACACCACAGGTGGGAGGCTGGAGATGTTACACAATTTGATGGCTGTTATTCTGTGTCACAGAATTCTGAGGCCCCCCAAAAAATCTGTTGTTTGGAAATGCAGTGTTGCCACTAAGAGCCATCGCCATGAAATGATGTACGAAAACAAGTCGTTTGCATGATGGCTCGTGAACCCAATCTCGTCTCGACTGACTGTCTGCAGTCATGTCTCAAGCCCGACACTTGGATCAATTTGAAACGACCCTTTTTCAAGGTGCCAAAGTGAATCGTTCCGTCGTGGGAGCTAACCTGGAATCGTTCCCGTTCGAATCGTCCCCGTTCGAATCGTCCCCGTTCGAATCATCCCCGTTCGAATCGTCCCCGTTTGAACCGCGCTAGAGCGAAGATCCCGCATCCTCCAACTTTCTAATTCTCTATAATCCCTCCACACTCTCTCACCCCCAGCCAGGCTTTAGCATCCGGAGTCCCCTCGCTCAGACACCCAGAGCAGCCCTGAGCGTGCAGCACCTCACAGCACCTCACACTCCCTCTCCAGTGTTCTCACAGTAATCCATCTCAGAGATCACCATGGAAACGGTCTTATCTCTCGAGCGTGGACGGTCAGGTTGAGGGAGTGTCTTTTGCGTGTCGGTTGAGAAGTGGCTCTTCAGATGAGCGGGCCAAGCGACCAGAGGCGTGGCCAAGGCGGAGACGACCATGTCTCTTGCACTGGATGGCGCTGAAGGTTTCTGAGCCGCTGTTGACAGCTGGGCTGTGTGGGCACGCTGCGATGCATGAATCGTTGCGTTTTTGTTGTTGTTGTTTTTTTACAAAAAAGAAGAGATGGAGGAGGAAGAGAGACATAAAGAGAGAAAGAGAGAGAGGAAAAAGCATGTACTTATAGAAAGTGAGCCTGTGTTGCAAGAACCTGTAAAAAAAAACTGTAAATCTAGAAAGAGACAGGGGAACGAAGACAGACCGACGACTCAGCGGGTGACAGCGAAAACGCATTTGAGAAAGAAAACATGTTGGAGAGCATGCATTAGAGAGAGTTAGAGCACGGCGTGACGTTAATCATTTTCCGTTTTCGGCGATAATACAGAGAGCAGAAAGTGGATTACTCTTTCACAGGAGTTTTCTCTTCCCACTTTGTAAGCTCTTTATCCATGGCCCTGCATTAGGGCCTTCTCCAGTGTGGCACACTGGCCCACTGAAACCACCGGACAGAGATTTGGCAGGAGGAAAATGGAGCTTCATTTGTCTCTTTTCCTCATTCCCTGGTTCTGTTATGCAGGAGTGAGAGGTCCAGTTGAAATGGTCACTGAAAAGGGGAAGATTTTCTTTTCTTGTGTGCTGCCATTGACACAGATATTGAACCAGACGCAGTATCTCGGTGGTTTGTTTACTGTGTGGACACTTTGATGTCATTATCTTCAATGGAAGCACACATTGAGAATGTATCTCGGTCTGAGATCGTGTTTGTGTTTCGTAATACATTTCTAAACATGCACAGTGAACAGAAACCATCTCAAAGTGCCCTCAGTTTACAGACAGATGAAAACCATCTCAAAGTGCCCTCAGTTTACAGACAGATGAAAACCATCTCAAAGTGCCCTCAGTTTACAGACAGATGAAAACCATCTCAAAGTGCCCTCAGTTTACAGACAGATGAAAACCATCTCAAAGTGCCCTCAGTTTACAGACAGATGAAAACCATCTCAAAGTGCCCTCAGTTTACAGACAGATGAAAACAAAGGTATGGCTTCCTCTTTGTTTATTTCCGGCATCAATATTTCAGTTGCTTCTTCGGGCCGAGCTGTTTTGCGCAGCGGCTTGATGACTAACTCCGAGGAGACGTCACGTCCGTTTCTGTCCTCACGAAAGCAGAACCGACCCCGAGAGATGTGGAGGTACAATCACAGGTTCTTTGTGGACCGCATCTGGTCGGCTGCAGATTTAAGTCTCAGATTACGGACTCCATCTTCCTTCATATATTCTGGGCTCTGTTGATTCTCTCTCCCTCTCACTCTGTCTCACACTCTCTCTTTCGCTCTCTCGCTCTTTCTCTCTTTCGCTCTCTGTCTGTTTCTCACTGTCTCTTTTCTTTCATTGTCACACTCCCTCTCCCTCGATAGAAACAAAATCTCTGGCATTTAGGTGTAAACTGACAGGTAAATGAGTGAGAGAGAAGGGAGAGAGAGGGGGGCAGGCAGTGGGGGCAGGCTGGGGGCAGGCAGTGGGGGCAGGCAGTGGGGGCAGGCAGTGGGGGCAGGCAGTGGGGGCAGGCAGTGGGGGCAGGCAGGGACAGAGAGAAGTTCTGGTGAGACATTTTCAAAACTGTTTGCTCTGAGGCTTCCTTCCCATGACAGGCAGCGGGGGTACGCGAGTCTTCAAAGACCAAGCAGAGGAAACCGAGACGTTTTTAGCTAAACGAACACAGGCAGGCACGTGGGAAAAGCCGGCTCGGAGACTCAGCATGAATGTTGCAAGACTCTTTCATCACGCGTCTGTCAACGCAACACTTAAACAACGACACACGTGCAAACTCGCACACTCGAAGACTTGACACATTCAGGGCGCCACACACACACACACACACAGCGTGAGGAGAGAACAGTGCGCTACCGAAGAGAGGCTATTCGTCCGCGCGTCCTTCACAGACCCATTTGCTGCTCTTTCTCACATTCCCACTCTCTGCTATCAATCCATCATAATTAGCCTCTAACAATGCTGGGCTCATTTCCACCTAATCTCAAACAGGAGTTCCATTGTGGGCTATGACACTGGCTCCCTATGGCATAACCTGGAATTCAGAGCGCTGAAGCGTCATTCCACGGGCTCGTCCGCGGGAACAATAGGCGAGGTAAGGGAAATGGGGGCGGGTGTGTAATGTAGAGTTAAATGGTTTTTCCTTTCCGATAAGGGTTCATTTCTTCTCTCAGTTTGGACCTTTGGTAAGGCTGGCTGAGAGGTCCCATGATGGCAGTGTTCTAAATTCTCTCCAGCATGGAACAGACATGGTTCGAATCGAGACGTTTCTCCTTCATTTGTTATATTCTACGGTGGCAAAAAAAGAAAAAGAACAAAAAAAGAACAATTAGTCAGGAAACGGTGTGGAGACAAATCCCACACCCCAGTGTGTTGCTGCTGCTGCTTATGGACACATTTCATAATGAGTATTGAAGGTCTGCTTTTACTGTCATTCAAACAAAATATGTACCCACACAGCTGCACACAAATAGGAGTCCCTGTGGATAAACAAAGCATTTCGACAGCTTTTAATTGCAAACTCCTCAAGTTCATTGCCAAACAGGTGTTGTCGAGGGATTCCATAACAGCACCACGCTGCAGAAGATGTTAGCTGTTTGTAGCTCACCTGGTGGTGAAGTGTGGTGTAGTGTGTACACAGCCAAGAAGACACTTCTGGAAAGACTTGAATGAATTGAGATTCATGTTAGGTTCAAATGCAGAGTCACTCATCCAAACACTGTTTCTGCTGTACGATATAGCTGTTGTTTTTGCCCTTCAAGTTCCATCCAAATTATAGAAATGTTTCTGACATACTACTGGAGGGAGATTTGGGATGATTAGACATGCGTATGTTAGGATCGTAAAGTTGCCCAGTTTATCACAATCACTTGGTGTTGAGCAGGGGAGCACTCAAATCAAGCTTTTTTGCGTTTTTGTTTTCCCAAGGTTTAGGAGCAATCCATGACAAAAAGAAACAGATTGATTACGAAGTAACTCGTGTTTGCGCCTTGCACATTCATGCACCATTTTCAAAGATTGGATTTTCTAAAGAAGGAAAACGGACTGAAACAATCTGTGAAATATCTGTGATTTTTGTACACTGTAAAAAACATATATATGTGGATGTACTGACTGACCGTGATGCAGCCATCTGTTTTACTGACCTGACCTTTGATGCAGCCTATCTGTGTTTTACTGAGCCTGACCTGTTGATGCAGCCTATCTGTGTGTTTCCTTTCATGGGGGTGATTGTTTTATTTCTGGGTGAGGGACTGGTTCCTGGTGTTATGGGGAACTGATTGTTTTAACTACTTGCGATGATCTATGTCATAAAGGTTTAAGACTAGAGAAAGCTTACAAAATGAATTACAAAAAATAAAACAAAGTCTTATATTTGCATGACTTCCTGTATTTTTGGAGAACAGAACTTGTATTGTTGTGTATAATGAGTGGACGTACATTGAAAACAAACGTAGGGACTGAATTACAGTGTTTGTCAGAGCCTGAACATTTCTAAGAGCTAGGTTTAGGTTTTTTCTTTTTCGATCTCTTTAATGTTTGATATTTGCATACGCGTTTCTATTTGGTTTTCATTGGGCCCGGCCTCCTGTCTGTTCATAAGACACTGTATTTATCATTCCTGTTGTTTCTGGCTGGAGGCTGGTCTGGTTCAGTGCTGTGGAAACAACTGAAGCCACCGCTGTCTGTGTCCATCTGTGTGCTTTGATCCCACTTTCATAAACGTTTTTAACAAAATGTGTTTTGACGTGCCCAACCTGACCTCACCCCAAACCTGAATAGATTGGAGGTATATCGTTCCGTTCGCGGGGTTCCTACCTAGATTTTAGTCCATCGCCAATTAGCTTATCAATTAAGTTACAAGTAGGGTAACAATGAAATAAATGCATGCCTTAAAACAAAACAAAACCATTTGTAAAATATCTTCGAACCACCCCCCTTCCCCCCACGATGAAGCCCCCACTCCCAACCCAACACAACCTCAACACAAATTCGGAAAAGAACCAGAGAACTTCTCTGCTGGTGGCCATGGTGTTTCTGGAGAGAGGAGGGTTTCAAACAGGGTGTTTCTGGAGAGAGGAGGGTTTCAAACAGGGTGTTTCTGGAGAGAGGAGGGTTTCTGGAGAGAGATGCTATGATGTGAAAAGAATTGACTTTGTGGGTGGAGTCACCGAAGCACAGTCGAGGGAGCCTTATTAGTTTGATACAACGGCCTCGGCCCAGTCTCCCCCTAGGAGCCCCTCGTAAGGGAGTCCAGTCTCTCCACCCTATAGGAGCCCCTCAGTAGGGAGTCCGTCTCCACCCTATAGGAGCCCCTTCAGTAGAGGGAGTCCAGTAACTTGTCCGGAAACACAACTCCGCCCCTTCTCATTAACAGAGATCTATCTGCCGTTGGTGGGCGGTGCCAATACCCGAAGAGGCTGCCTCGGATCAATTACAGCACAAAATGAAAGGCATTAACCTCTCAACTATGTTTGCTCGGCAGCCTGTTAGCTTAGCGATGCTATTTTCGGCCGGCCATGTTACTCTATTTTGTTTTATTGAGTTAAACCGCAGAGTAATCAGATCAGGAAGTGGCCTCTTGGCATTCTCTGTGGCTGACTTCTGGTGCCCGGCCTGAACTCTCTCCCGCTCCTCTCTTACACGGCACGCGCTGGACACCCTGTTTTAGTGGCAGAGCACATTCTGCCATGGAGGTGTTCAATCAATGCTAATGTTTACTGTGATGTGCTTAAAGATAGGCTTTTGGCGGGATCTGCATTACTATTCTGAACACGCAATCCGATACAAAGGAGCTCCAAATGCTTTTGTGATATTGCTATCTATTGGATCTGTCGGAGATTGGGAACTCACAAGTTCTAAGTTCTCCGGCGGTGGTTCTCAGATGAAAGGCCAAGGGGGGGAACCATACTCACCTCATTCAGGAAATCAAATATCCCAGGATCGATTTGAGCAGGGTGGAAACACGTGGCAAAAGAAACACACTAAACTTCACGCTGTCCTTTCACCTTGAACTGTCACGACATACCCTGGCCCTGACCCTGAGTAGGAAAACAGAACACAAAACAAGCACAGGGCTTTTCTTTTTTGCATGTTTCTTTCAGCAGCTGAATCATTTTCTAGATTTCTGACTGTTTTAGTGTTGTCGTTTTTGTTTTCTCCCCTCTTTGGTTTGGACTCGTTTCCGAAGCAGCAACTCGGGCGATTCATTCCATAGCAATGGAGTCAAGGCAGAGTGCAGTGAACTCAGCAGTGAGCCTGTCCTTGCATGAAAAGCATACTAGTCACAGTGTTCAACATGTCATGAACAGGGTACCAGGTGATGCCGTGTGACTGGTCGGTTCAGCAGAACAGACTCGACCACGGTGTGTTGGTTCATGGTTCAGTTTGTTAACCGACTGTCACACCAGTGTTTTTCTGTTCTCCAGGCTTGTCCCTCGTGTCCTCACCCTCCCCTGTGTCCTCACCCTCCCCTGTGTCCTCACCCTCCCCTGTGTCCTCACCCTCCCCTGTGTCCTCACCCTCCCCTGTGTCCTCACCCTCCCCTGTGTCCTCCCCTGTGTCCTCACCCTCCCCTGTGTCCTCACCCTCCCCTGTGTCCTCACCCTCCCCTGTGTCCTCACCCTCCCCTGTGTCCTCACCCTCCCCTGTGTCCTCTCTGGTCCTCACAGAAACACTGAGCCGGTTATATTTGACTACACATATCTTCCATCGTTCTGGTTTTTCTTCTGTCATTAACGATGATATTCAAGTTGTTTCCCCCCGTAATTTCTGTACAAAAGATCTATTTCTATATTTGCAATAAATTTGTAATTAAAATTAAGTCTGTGTGGCCGAATGGTACCTATTCACTGAGTCAAAGTTGTTGTGTTGGATGTATCAATGCTTTGAATTAAGTTTGATATAGCGGGGTGTAAACTATGTGTGTGTGTGTGTCCCACTTTTTAACCTCTGGCACTAATTGAATGACTCACTCCCTGAGTGGTGCTCAACACCCTGATTGACTGCCAGAGCGAACTTGGGAGTTCTCTCTTTCTCTCTCTCTCTCTCTCTCTCTCTCTCTCTCGTCTCTCTCTCTCTCTCTCTCTCTCTCTCTCTCTCTCTTTCACCCTCTCACACTCTCTCTTTGTCTCTTTCTCACACACACTCGTGTGCACACACACACACACACAAATGCACACATACACTCATTCCACTGGGCCACTCGTCCCCTCTGAAAGCGCTCGTTGATGTGAGGGTACTGGTTCACAGGCTGGTGAATGTTGTGTTCGTCTCAAACAAATGTCATCCTCCATGAGTCAGAACAAACCCCTTTCAGGGCCTTGTGGTGCAGCATGACCTGGAACCACAGTCAAAACTAACACCTGATTGGATAGCATTGAACTACAAGCCAGAATATACAAGTATGTTTACAATCTGACTGGGAAATACTGTCCCAGGGTTCAAATCATAGAGTAACTGGGGTTCAATGCTAAAAGAAAGGGTATGGTTTTTGTGGTCACCAATGTCTGTTTTGAAGGGCTTAATATGGTTGACAATAGCATGAATCATCCATGTTGGTCAGCATTCAAGTCTGCCCCATTCCTAACCTCCGATTGGATCTCCCTCAGTTGTCCAATCAACCCCTGAGGAGGATTTTGTTTATTGTCAAGCCCTGGAAGGAAAAGCTTTTTATTTGGAAAGATTTGGGATTTTGGATGGATGGAGATTTGAGAAAGAAGAAAAGAGAGAGAGAGAGAAAGAGAAGAGAGAGACGAGAGAGAGAGAGAGAGACACAACACCACAAGAGGATGAAGTACAGATGTGAGAGGGGGCGGTGTTGTGGGGTACAGAGTGTGCGAAAGAAGGATTGTAGATGATCTACTCGGAGGGAATATCTTAGGAAGAAAGAGGGCACGCTCGATGAGGGAGGACCTTTTTGGGATGGGTAGGTGTTGATGACGAAGAAGAGGATTTTTTTGATGTTATGCGTCTCGAGATCTCCTTCTAATTGTTCTGGAGGGTAGAAAGGGAGACGCGCGGAGGCAGGAGTATGCGTTTTTTGTCATAGATGGTAGCTGTGTGGTCGGATTTCATGTTGGCGAGCTACAGGAGGCGTATGTGCTGGATTTGAGAGAGCATGGGGGGAGATGTTTTCCGAGATGGGAATAGGGGGGCAACCGTATTTCATCTCTACGGGGGAAGATGAGAGAGCGATATTTGTGATGGTGTGTTTACAGTTGTATCGGAGAGAGTAAGTTTATTGGCATCGAGATGAGAGAGATCCTTTTGCATTCAGTAAGTTGTATTTCGATCTTTTATTTCCTTTGTCTGGGTGCATTGGAGATCTTCGTCCTTTTACGTTGTTGAGATTTTGTGCATGGGTTCTCTAGGTATCAGATTGGCTTATTGCTGATTTCGGCTGCTTCTCTATTCCCACTTGTCTCTTTCGTCGTTGCCGGCTTCAGGCGTTCTTTCAGATGCGTGTGTCTTTGTGATGTCCGCTTTGTTCACTTCCTTGTTGTATCTGTTTCTTATTCTTCCCGAAGATGGACCGGACCGTTTTTAACCGCTCTCTTTTGTTGGGCACGTCGGCGGTCCTGATTCGGCGTTTGATGGTATCTCGATAGGGTTGATGCTCGGATTAGATATTGGATGATTGTTGCAGTCCTTCGTGCTCGTGTCTTGCTCGCTAGTTTTTCCGGGGGTGGGACGGTGACTGCTTCGTGTCATTGCGGTGTTTTTGTTAGATCCGTCCGCACCCCTTGAAGTTTAGCTCTTCTTGGACTTTTGGCAGTAGGATTGACTCTTTTCTTTGCGGTTGGTGTCCATTTGATCCGTGAGCGTTCTGATTTGCGCTTTGATTGCCAGATGGCGTTTGTTAGTTATCTTGGATGCTTGAGTTTTTCTGGATGGAGCGAGCTCTGAGTCTTCCGCACAAGAACCATGTCGTTAGGTAGTCTCTTTTTTTTTCCTTTCCAAACCGTTCGGAGAGAGATGAGAAGGAGACCCCGACGAGAGAGACGAGATGTGAGACGACGTAGAAAGACGAGAGAGCGAGAGGAAGAGAGGGAGGATGAGAGATGAGAGAGAAGATGAGGAGAGAGAGAGATGAGATGAGGTAGAGATGAGTAGAGATGTAGAGAGGAGATAGGGGAGAGGGAGGTAGAGAGGAGATGCAAATCAGAGAATTGCCCCCCCTGTCCTCTCCTCTGGGGCATGTGTGTGGTTTACGTGTGAACGGGCCGAACTCAGAGCTCAGTTGTCCCTGACTTCAACAGAGGTTTTGTACACAGCCAACGTCCTGTCATTTCGTGTTTATATGTCATGTGAATGCGAAAGGGAGAGAGGAGAGAGCGAGAGAGAGCGAGCGGCGAGAGAGAGAGCGAGTGCGGCGAGAGCGGGGATCGCGGCGAGATCGCGCGCGAGTCAGGCGCGAGAAACGCAAGAGCACGCGAGGGAGCGCGCGCTCTGAGGTTTCGCGCGCGCGCGCGAGAGCGATGTCGCTCGTCTGAGCTCGCGTAGCTCGCGCACTGTGTCGCTGCGCGAGCTGAGAGCTCTCTCTAGATGACTCGGCCGCGCGTCGTCTCTCTCACTGTCTCTCTCCGGTCTGCCTACTCGCCTTGTTCATCGCTCCTAACCGATCTCTGTCAGCAGTAGAGACAGCAGTAGTATTAGAAATATTGTAGATTATTATGACATGTCATGATCCGTATTAAACTCTTCGGTGCCCGAAGATTAGGAAGAGATTAATCTCTAACCTCCTCCTAGGCCTCCCTTCTGACGGACGTTTTAATTGGTCAGCAAGGATTGTTCTCTGCTGTCTGTTCCAGCTTCATCTTTCTCTCTCTTAGGGGGGGAGGGGAGGGACAGGGAGGATGGAGGGAGGGACAGGGAGGAGGGAGGGAGGGAGGCCAATTAATAGGCATGTGACTGTCCTAGATGATGAAAGGATGGGAGAAGACAGAGAAGAAAGGAGAAAGGGATGAGTTATTGAGAGGTGACCTCTAAAAACTGTGGGAACCGATGCTTTCTCAGCTTTCATCGAGCAGCAGGAGAATCTCAAAGAATTTCAAAAGGCACCTCCGGCCAGAACACTCGCTACTAGTACTACTGCTACTACAACACACGCACACACACACGCACACACACACGCACACAGGCACACGTAAAACACACACACACACACACACAGGCACACGTAAAACACACACACACACACAATCACACGTAAGACACACACACACAAGCACACAAAAAACACACACCCTCGCCTGCACACACACATGCAAGCTCACATAAAAGACACACTCAGGAGAAGTGGGTAGTTACAAGCTGTGTGAGCACACACAGTCAGCAGGAATGTGTGCTGTGTAGGAAACACAGAGAGGGTAGAAAAGGATTTTAATGAATACAAATGTGTTCAGAGTGTGTGTGCGCGTGTGTGTGTGTGTGTGTGTGTGTGTGGTGTGTGTGTGTGTGTGTGTGTGTGCGTGCTCATGTTTGGCGAGGTTGCTCTATGCATGCTATGTGCAGTTTGCTTCATGTTCGCAAAACAATTAGGCTACATCGCGAGTGCTGCAAAATTCGGATTTAGGATGGTCAGACTAGGTCTAGAAACTCTGGAAGGAGGACTTGTCGAGAGGTGGATAATTAAAACAGGGAAGGAAAGGAGAGCAGGAGGAGAGTGTACATCTAGTCATTTAGCAGACGCTCTTATCCAGAGCTACTTACAGTAAGTACAGGGACATTCCCCCGAGGCAAGTAGGGTGAAGTGCCTTGCCCAAGGACACAACGTCAATTTGCACGGCCAGGGAATCGAACCGGTAACCTTCTGATTACTAGCCGGATTCCCTAACCGCTCAGCCATCTGACCCCATTGGGAAAAAGCTTTCCTTAAGGCGGGGGTGCCTGCACCGTCTTTGTCCCAGAGAGGGAACTACTTTTCAGTTGTTCCCGATGAGGAGAGAGCGGAGGCACAAATAGCGCACGAGCGCTCCAACTTTTTTCGGTCGCTTCCTAAATCTCGAAATCTTTCAGAAAGTCGCTGGTGTCGTGGGGAACCTTAGAGGCAGACTGACTCAGACAGGAGAGGAGGAGAAATAAAAGGCAGATACAAAAGAAAGGCCATTAAAAAGTTGGCAGTGAGATGGAGGAAAAAGAAAGTGTGACCAGAAAGCAGATGAGAAGAAGCAACCTGCTGGAGAGGGAAAAGAGGAGGCAGGAAGAGAGAGAGAGGAACCTCCGGATGGACCTGAGAACAAGCTGTGGGAACATCCGAAGGCTCCCTCAGGAGAGATGGAAGGAGAGCGAGGGGAAGGATGGATGGAAGATGAAGATGGAGAGCGTGGGCTGTCAAGATGGAGGCAAAGACAGAAAATTGATATACAGCCCCCCAGAACGGGAAGAAATCGCCTGTCTGGCATGTGAGAAGATGGTTTTTGGGGGGTTTTCTTTTAGCTGCCGTCTTCACCTAACCTGACGTCGCTAGACGATTTGTTCCACAGTCCCATCTGGGAAGTTATCCGTGGAAACTGTTTTGGGAATGGCAGGCACTTTCAAAAAAGACTTGGCAAGTGATTGGATGAAGCATCTGTCCGACACCATCTGGCAACGCAACCAGGTAGCACAACCACTCCCTTAGCTGCCAGGACGCTGATTAGCCCCAACCACTGCGGTTCAAACGACTGACTCGGAGCTTGGCAAGCTAGACGAGAGGTCGCGATCTCGCGAATCCAGCTGTCCCACTAAGTTAGCCCTCGCCACTCCAGCCTCACGCTCCGATCCTGCCTGGGATCTCTGTTCTCTGTCAGGGGGAACCATGTTTATTTCCATCTCTCTGGATCAGGGAGAGTCAAGGCTTTCTCAAGAAGAGCTGATGTAACCCACTCCACCGAGCCCAGAGCTCTGCTCGGGATTCATTCTGATCAGACTTCTCTGCCGAGACTGTTAACAACTAGGGAATCAGTCAGGTGTTCTGTCAGAGAGACGAGGTCATTTCCCCTTCACCTGAAGCTTCTCCCTGACTCTGTGCATCAGACAGATAACGCATTAATTGCGTCACAGACTTACGGACGACTGGGATAAATACGTGCGAGTATAATAAGGGAGTCAGGTGGCTAAGTGGTTAGGGAATCGGGTTAGTAATCAAAAGGTTGCTGGTTTGATTCCCGGACGTGTAAAATGATTACTGCATTACTGTAAGTTGCTCTGGATAAGAGCGTCTGCTAAATGACTAACTGTAAATGTATAATGTCTCTTAATTAGTAGATTTCCGGGATGGAAGTGTGTTTGTGCACGTGACTGGGTTTTTTCATTTGAACAAAGCGTGTGCGTATGTTTGCATGTGTGTATTTTTGTCTGAACTGGATGACTTGTGTTTATTTGCGCTCGCTCACGTCAGACCATCTCCCTCCAGGGTTGTAAAACTGATGAGTCAACACGAAGACTTGGAAGGATTGCGTCATCATGCACCAATTAAAGGCCTCAGAATTCAGCATGGACACGTGAAGTATGTTAATGAATAGCAACAAAGGAGGTGAATCGTGACCCATCAAATCAGAACACTCAAAGTAGACTATCAGGTTATGGGCCCTAGTACTGTAGGTGTGCTGGTTTCCTTGCTGATGGAACTGAGTTGTCTTGACTGAACATTCAATCAGTCTGTGCATTGAAGTGAACGAGTTCAGGACTGCTTATTCTCTGCAGTGGCTGCTGGTACTGTAGTCGTGATTGTGGAGGAGCTGTCCTTGGTGCTGAAGCTGTCTCTGGGGCTGAAGCTGTCCCTGGTGCTGAAGCTGCCCCGGGGCTGAAGCTGTCCCTGGTGCTGAAGCTGTCTCTGGTCCTGATTGTGGAGAAGCTGTTTCTGTGATTGGTGGGTGAGAAGGTGTGTAACCCCTTGTAGAATTCCAATACCCATTTAATGTTGAGCTTTCAAACTGAAACAAAAATGTAATTGTAATAAGGTTGTGTTGTTTTCAACCCGTCAAGGTGGAATGTGCAGTGAGGAATGTGCAGTGAGGAGTGTGCAGTGAGGAGTGTGCAATGAGGAGTGTGCAGTGAGGAGTGTGCAATGAGGAGTGTGCAGTGAGGAGTGTGCAGTGAGGAGTGTGCAATGAGGAGTGTGCAGTGAGGAGTGTGCAGTGAGGAGTGTGCAATGAGGAGTGTGCAGTGAGGAGTGTGCAGTGAGGAGTGTGCAGTGAGGAGTGTGAGGTGAGGAATGTGCAGTGAGGAGGGTGCAGTGAGGAATGTGCAGTGAGGAGTATACGAATGAGCCAAACTGTTTGGTGAAAATCATCAAACATTTGAGGCATGTTTAGTATATATATATGGAGGGAATATATATATATCTATATATGTGTGCATATATACACATATTGTGTGCGTGCGTGAATGTGTGTGTACATGCTTTCTTGTGTGTGTAATACGTGTGTGTGTAATGTGCGTGTGTGTGTAACATGTGTGTAATTTGTAGCGTGTGTAGCGTGTGTAGCGTGTGTGTAGTGTGTGTAGTGTGTGTAGTGAGTGTAGCGTGTGTAGTGTGTGTAGCGTGTGTAGCATGTGTAGCGTGTGTAGCGTGTGTAGCGTGTGTAGCGTGTGTGTAAGATCAGGGGCGCTCCTTTGCCATGCCAGTGCAGCACAGAGCATCCCTGTGCCAGGGGTTTAGCAGCCCACATGACACACTGTAATTACCATGAATATGACGTGTCATCCCAGACTGGAGCTGTAAAAGAAGTTGTAGGTTCAGCAGGAAACAGGAGAAAATAACGATGCGATTGTAGACAAAACACAATCCACACTCTTTGAGACTGATAAATAGGAGAATCAATTACAGAGAACTAGGATCTATCTCTCTCTACTCATCTCCTTCATCCTTTCTCCTCCGACACTCATGTGGTTCCCTGTAAGTTTGCTGGTCGAGGTGAAGTGATTAATAAAGAATCCGTGCTCTCTCTCTCTCGTCTCTATCTCTTTTCTCTCTCTCTCTCTCTCTCTCTCTCTCGCACGCTCTCTCTCTCTCTCTCTGTCGTTCTACCTCTTCTCTCTTCTTTTCAATATGTATCTCAGTCTTCCGCCTCCACCTCATCCCTCTCTCTAATAGTACACAACAAACATTCATACACACGTGTAGTCAGAGTACACACCATTCTCCTCATGGGTATGACATCATTCACTTTACTCCTCAACCCAAAGACTTTCCCAGGCAACTCAGGTTCCATCCATCTCAATTGTCCTCCTCTCTCATCTCCTCATGCTCCCCTGCCTCCTCTTCCTCTCCTCTTCATCCCTTCTATTATCCGAGTCCTCCCCTCTCATCTCTCTTCCTCCCCTCTCCTTCCTCTTCCTCCCTTTCTACTCTTCATTTCCTCCTCTTCCTCACCCTCCTCTAACTCCTGTTGAGGGAGAGAGAAACAGAGCTAGAGTTTGTCCCTGTTCCTATAAAGCAGTTGTGAAGGTTAACATCCACACAGGCCCAACATTAAAGTACAAATTGTGCCAAGTTACCATTTACAATGAAGCATGAATGTGTGTGTGTGTGTGTGTGTGTAGGGCGGGTCAGATCAGTCCATGCCAAGCCAACAGCTTATGGCTCTAACAACCTTAATATAATTCACCCCATCCCAAGTGCCTTTAGTAATTTAGCATATCATTTTAGTCCACAGATTTTTTATTTTGATTTAATTTACATATTCTGTTAAAGTGTCAATTAACCAGATACCTCCGGTAGTGATATTTTACAGTGTCGTTAAAATCCTTAATTTCTTTTCTGAGCACTGAGGAGTTTTGTCATTAGCCCCACTTTGAATCATGTTCCCCAAAATGCAATGTCCACACTCTTGGCGCCCCCAGACTGTTCCACACGCTGACCGGAACCATCAAACCGTGGAACACATCTCTGCTTCTAAACGGACTGGAAAAAATGTCACATTCTTAACTTTTTCAACTGCCGGACGAACACTGAAAACCCCAACGTCAAACTAGATCTCCCTGGTTTATAAACCCCCAACGTCAAACTAGATCTCCCTGATTCAGGCAGGAGGACTCAGTATAGTATTTACTTGATATACTTTATTTTACATGGCACGATAGGCCTACATGATTGTAATACTTGAATTTGGCATGATGGTCCTGCTCGCCGCGGCACTCTGCCGCACCGAACGGAGACACCGTCTCGACCTCCAAGCAGAGAGCAGCGAACGCATTCCCCCCCTACGAAAGGAACACAGAACCAAGGATGGAGGCCGCGTGCAGTGATATCCTGATTAAATAGCCCGCCCTGCTAATGTAGCCGATATGTACCGGTGAAACTCACTCCTCAGGTATGTAATGAGCCACCCACGTCACTGAATAGCTAGCTTTTCTTTGGCGTAGTTGGTAGTGATGGCGCTTGGGAAGCCAGAGGTGGCGAGTTCGACTCCCGGTGGGAGCGGGCTCCCCGGTGTGGGAGTTAACAGTGTGGGAGTTAACATACCTCTGATGGAACTTGCAAGATCACGGTCGTTACATACCCGTTACACTAAGAAGGTGCGCCCCGACTGCGTGATACGACGAGATGCTATAGTGACGCGCTAGGTCTCGCGTTTCCTGCATGAACCGGCTCCGCTTGATTTATAAAGTCGCACCTCATCACCTCGGTGAACTGTCACATTCGACAGTGAAAAACGTAGAAGGAGAACTAAATGCACCAAAAATTGAGGTTTGTACGCAATGTGCTCGTCATGCAGTGTCAGTGTCAGAATGAGGAACTAACACCGTGTCCTGCCTGTGAAGGGAAAGACCTGCATCTCCAGTATCGGACATTAAGTCCCTGTTAGTCGTGCACTTAAAGCAGGGACCAGTGTTCCCACATAACTGGTTCATGGGCCTCGGTCCTGGTTAATATTTAAATGTGACATGAACACATTGCTCTCTCAGAATAGTCATCCCGGCTGCCTCCTCTGCCAAATGGGGGTCAGTTTCAACGTCATCCAGCTCAGTGATTTAGACGAGTGCGCATTCGGTTTCTGCAAGGGCTAATCCAGGTTCCGTTCAAACCCACGCAGCCTCATGTCCTATTTTTGTGGGCGTCCGGAGACGTACTTTCCAGACGAGTTTCAAAACGCATCATCGTGAATGTTTCCAGGAAATGGCGTTCTGGTTCTTGTATCGACTAAACGATCTTTGAGAGAATGTAATTGAAGAGAGATTTGATTTAGGAGTACAGTGATATGTCATTGATTTCCTATTGAGAAGGCCGTGCTAAGTATTCCAATCCAAGCTTGCGAACAATTATTCATCAAAACACTCCTTTTCTTGTGAATACAACGGCATACTTTCGCAGCCTGTGCAGAAGGGGATTCAACATGCCTGTTTTCAACAGGACGGACAGAAAGAAAGCTGTAGAAAGCAAACCAGAAAACCCAGCAAGGCCGGGGGGAGATCTGGTCAGAGGTTGTCTCCGGTGCAACGACCGACACTGGTCACCCGACCAGCTGTTTACAGCTGTGGTACTCCATTCAGTCTAATTATACAAGCAAGACAGCCGAGGTTAACGACACCGCCACACGCGCCCGCAGATAATTGCCGTGTTTTTATTGTAATTACTGCAGATAATCATACTACAGCTAGGACGGCCACCACCACAATTAGGCCAGGATAATAACTGTGCAGTCAAGACTGATGGAGAATACAAATGGAGGCGGTCGAGGTGCTCGTGCTGGGGTTTCTGAAACAGGCTGAAAACAGTTGGAATAATTAGATGCAGAGGACTGGCACGTAATGGAAAGCTGCTTGACAGAGTCAACCAATCACGATCATTAAAAACCTGTTGACTTGCTGGATGTATTTTCCATGTTGAATGAGCATTTGGTATTCCATTTGATGTTTAATTCATCTCGCTTAAATATGAATGTCAGATAATAAATGTTGAATGTGTTTTTTGACATATGTGTTTTGTTCAGTACTGGGTTGGTTATACTAATGTATATGTGGCGTGTGCGTGTGTGTCTAGTGTGTGTGTGTGTCTATGTGGTGAGCGTGTGTGTGTGGGGTGTGGTGTGTGTGTGTGTGTGTGAGAGAGAGAGTGTGTGTGTGGGGGTGGTATGTGTGTGTGTGTGTGTGTGTGTGTGAGAGTAGAGAGTCGAGAGAGTGTGTGTGTGTGTATGTTTGTGTGTGTGTGTGTGTGAATGTGTGTGTGTGAAAGACAGAGAGAGATAGAGAGAGTGTGTGTGTGTGTATATGTATGTTTGTGTGTGTGGGAGCTAGAGAGTGTGTGGAGGCTTCTACACCCCTTGGCTTCACTGACATGTTTGTGCTCAAGTGATCCATTGAGTTCTGCAGGCAAAATAACTGCAGTCTCACTCAATATATCACTGCCATTACAGTAGACCTGTTACAGCCAGAGAGCATCAGGAGACACACACACAGACACACACACAAACATACACACCTACACACACAGAGACACACAAGCACACGCATATACACACACAGAGAGACATATGTGGACACCACACACCCACACTGGTATCTGGTGTGTGGGTATCTAGGGCAGCTACAGTGAGACATGAAGAAGAGGCCTGGAGTTTACAGTTTACAATCAAGTATTCACCCTCCTACACTCACACAGACACACACACACAGTTGGTTAACTGATGCAATGTAGCTACATAGTTAGCCGGGAGTGGACACCAAATTTGCATTGAAGCAGGGCTGTACATTACACACCCTCGTAGCAGACATCTTCCCTCCTGTCGCTCTCAGTGGAACACGAGCCACAACACAGGAACCGTGGCAACACAAAGCCCCCAGAAGGCCACGAGCTATAGCCCATAATTAGCTCGGTGTTATTCCCTGCGCCAGTGCGGGGGGAATAGCAGCAATGATCAGATACATCTACATTGGCTTTAGTCAGGCTAACCTTGGCTGGATGAGAAGCCTCCAGAAGCTCTTATCCTCACGTCCCTTTCAGCGGCGGATGAAATAGTGGAATCCGTCTCGATGTCGGGGTCGGAAAGAGAATCGCTTTGTGTGCGCGCGTTTAGGCCTCGTGAAGCGAGGCGCAGGAGATTATATGAATTACATGTGGCGTACATTGATTTGTCGATTGAGAGACTAATATTTGTATTGTGCGCCGCTATCTGTGCCCACACACACACACACACACACACACACTGAACTAATTTGCTGTTCTGTTTCCCCCTCCCTCCATTATAACTGCATGGTTCCCCATTAGTGGAGAACACCCCCCAGTCAAAGCCACAATGAGATAATTAAGAGCCTCGTCTGCTGTGGACGCTCACGGCCAGTGGCTCCGCCCAGCCAGGGAGCACGAGCCAGACGGATCACCACAGTCCCAACGCACCGAGGGGCGCACGCTGGGGCTCGGCAGGGGGGCCAATTGAGCGGGTTGGAATTTGGATTAGCTGTTGTCCGTCCCCGAGTGGTATCTGATTGGTCTGGGAGAGTGGTTTTCTCTGCATGGTTGGACTGATGACGGCACCGGGGGGGTAGGGGGTGGAAAGCGGCCCGTTTAGGATGGGCAGGACAGCTTTGCAGGAACGTCGTCTCAGGGCGTTTTAGTGATGAGAGGCCGTCCATAACTGGTGTCAGTTTGTTGTTTCCTGAAAGCATCTGGGTTGTAATTGGCTGAACTTTTTTGGGGAGATAGTTTATTGTGTGTATTTGTGATGGTATGTAACAGACGTGGCCATACTCATCCCAGCTGCTCCCAGCTCCTCGCAGCTCCTCCCAGCTGTGTTGGCGCTGCTCTTGCCCGGTTAAATAAAAGTTCAAATCTAAAATCTAAATAAAGGCACACTGCTTCCAAGTGCTCTGGTGTTCCGTGACTAACCTCTGATATCTCCCTCTGTCAGCCCCAGGAGGACTGACCTTCCCAGAAGGCCACGCTGCAGCCCCCCCCCCTGCCATCACGCCCTCGGCAGTCACAGAGGAGGCCCCAGCCAAGGGTCTGACAGGTTGTCGTGGTAGCGTTTGACCCCGTTGTTGTCATGGCATCACGTTCTGTCACTTTAGCCAGAGGTCCCTCGGTCATTCTGAAGAAGCATTAATGGTGAACTAATATGGAGGATAGAATTCGGAATAGTAGGATGATTCTATTGGCCCTGGTCAGACAGGGGGAAGATTAGGATGATTGTAAGGGCTTGGTCAGACAGGGGGGAAGATTAGGATGATTGCAAGGTTCCTGGTCAGACAGGGGGAAGATTAGGATGATTGTAAGGGCCTTGGTCAGACAGGGGGAAGATTAGGATGATTGTAAGGGCCCTGGTCAGACAGGGGGAATATTAGGATGATTGTAAGGGCCTTGGTCAGACAGGGGGGAATATTAGGATGATTGTAAGGGCCCTGGTCAGACAGTGGCCCCAGCAGAACCCTGTACTGTTCTGTATTATTTCGATATTGGGGGCCAGAGTAAAAGTTAGCCAGGAGGCCCAGAAACCCTAGCAGTACCCCTGAGGGGATGGATCATGTTCTCCCCAATGTCTCTACAGGCATCTAAAGTACCTGAAAGTAACGTTTCACATACACCAGCTTAGCATGGATGCTTACAATTCAGATCAACCATCTCAGTTGCTCCCACAACCCTGCATTCATCAATATAACGATAGCCAATAAGCAACCGACACAATCTCATCTCCAGCACCCCACCGACCAATCGCCAGCTACATCCACCCTTGGCCTCCTTATCTATGACCAATCAGCAGCAGCCATGACCCCCCCGGCCCCACCTCTGAACCCAGGACGTCCCTCCCGGGGGCTATAAATGTTGCAGATTTGAATAACCTCTCAGAGTGCGTCAATAAATATTTATATCAGGTAAATATTTCATCAGCAGCGCGTCAAGCTGGGAGGCCATAAATGAGTCTCTCTCCCGTGGATGTGGAGCTGAGAGGGTTGTGGTTTGAAGGAACTGGACTGCAGTGTGTCCTGTTCCTTCCCGAGCCTGCCTCCGTCTGGCGTCTACGTCACACTGAGAGGGGCGGTGAGGTGAGGTGAGGGGGGGAGGGGACACACCTCAGAGGAGGGATGAGAGGGGCGGTGAGGTGAGGTGAGGGGGGGAGGGGACACACCTCAGAGGAGGGATGAGAGGGGCGGTGAGGTGAGGTGAGGGGGGGAGGGGACACACCTCAGAGGAGGGATGAGAGGGCGGTGAGGTGAGGTGAGGGGGGGAGGGGACACACCTCAGAGGAGGGATGAGAGGGGCGTGAGGTGAGGTGAGGGGGGGAGGGGACACACCCCAGGAGGGATGAGAGGGGCGGTGAGGTGAGGTGAGGGGGGGAGGGGACACACCTCAGAGGAGGGATGAGAGGGGTGGTGAGGTGAGGTGAGGGGGGGAGGGGACACACCTCAGAGGAGGGATGAGAGGGGTGGTGAGGTGAGGTGAGGGGGGGAGGGGACACACCTCAGAGGAGGGATGAGAGGGGTGGTGAGGTGAGGTGAGGGGGGGAGGGGACACACCTCAGAGGAGGGATGAGAGGGGCGGTGAGGTGAGGTGAGGGGGGGAGGGGACACACCTCAGAGGAGGGATGAGAGGGGTGGTGAGGTGAGGTGAGGGGGGGAGGGGACACACCTCAGAGGAGGGATGAGAGGGGCGGTGAGGTGAGGTGAGGGGGGGAGGGGACACACCTCAGAGGAGGGATGAGAGGGGTGGTGAGGTGAGGTGAGGGGGGGAGGGGACACACCTCAGAGGAGGGATGAGAGGGGTGGTGAGGTGAGGTGAGGGGGGGAGGGGACACACCTCAGAGGAGGGATGAGAGGGGTGGTGAGGTGAGGGGGGGAGGGGACACACTCAGAGGAGGGATGAGAGGGGGTGGGTGAGGTAGGGGGGGAGGGGACACACCTCAGAGGAGGGATGAGAGGGGCGGTGATGAGGTGAGGGGGGGAGGGGACAACCTCGGGAGGGATGAGGGGGTGGTGAGGTGAGGTGAGGGGGGAGGGGACACACCTCAGAGGAGGGATGAGAGGGGTGGTGAGGTGAGGTGAGGGGGGGAGGGGACACCTCAGAGGAGGATGAAGGGGTGGTGAGGTGAGGTGAGGGGGGAGGGGACACACCTCAGAGGAGGGATGAGAGGGGTGGTGAGGTGAGGTGAGGGGGGGAGGGGACACACCTCAGAGGAGGGATGAGAGGGGTGGTGAGGTGAGGTGAGGGGGGGAGGGGACACACCTCAGAGGAGGGATGAGAGGGGTGGTGAGGTGAGTGAGGGGGGGAGGGGACACACCTCAGAGGAGGGATGAGAGGGGTGGTGAGGTGAGGTAGGGGGGGAGGGACACACTCAGAGGGGGATGAGAGGGGTGGTGAGGTGAGGTGAGGGGGGGAGGGGACACACCTCAGAGGAGGGATGAGAGGGGTGGTGAGGTGAGGTGAGGGGGGGAGGGGACACACCTCAGAGGAGGGATGAGAGGGGTGGTGAGGTGAGGTGAGGGGGGGAGGGGACACACCTCAGAGGAGGGATGAGAGGGGTGCAGCGAAGGACGGAGGGAGAGACATGTGGCATAGGGCAACCACCACACACACATACACACACACAGGGGCGTCGCTGAGAATATTTGGGGCCCATGAAGAGATTGCAAATTGTCCATGTTATTCCAAGCTTTTTGATGGCCCTCTCCCCATTGTGGCCCTGGGTCGTCAGTCCCACTCCTCCCCCTACTACGACAGAGGAAGAGAGACAGAGAGAGAGAGAGACAGAAAGAGAGAGAGAGACTACACATACCAAGCACAGACAGACAAGGACTTGGAGATCACATGGGACCCTGAAAAATGTGTCCTGAAAATCTTTCTTCCAAAAACAGACGCTTCATTTACCATGAGAGAGAGTTGATTGCATTTTTCGAGTGTTTTAGAACTCTGCCCGTCTGTCACCGTGACGACGTCCCCTTCTCTGTCACTCACTGTCTCTTTTCTCTCTCCAGTCTCTCTCTCTCTTTCTCTCATTCCTCTTTCTCTATCTTCTCTTTCTTTCTCTCTCTTTTTTTCTGTTTCTTTCTCTTCTTTTTCTACTTCTAATTCCTTCAGGCTCCTCATGTGTTCCTGCCAATCATTTGTCTCTCCACTTCTCTCTCCATCTCGGTATCAGTCACACTCTCACTCCATTGGTCCAATTCTTTCTCTATCACTGTGTCCCTTGACTTTCATCTCCCTCTCTGTCCCAAATCTCATACCATCTCGAGCCCTCTTCCCTTCACTACCTCCTAATTCACTGAAACCACTTCTTCATCACCACTCTTTCTCTCTCTCTCTCTCTCTCTCTCTCTCTCTCTCCTCTCTCTCTCTCTCTCTCTCCCTCTCTCGCTCTCCTCTCTCTCGTCTCCTCCCTCTCTCTCTCTCTCCCTCTCTCTCTCTCATCTCTACCTCTCTCTCTCTCTTCTCTCTCTCCTACCTCTCCTCTCCTCCCCTCCCTCTCTCTCCCCCCTCTCTCTCTTGCTCTCCCCGCCTCCCTCTCTCTCGTCCTCTCTCTGTCCTCCTACCTCTCTCTCCCCTTCCTCTCTCTCCCCCATCTCTCCTCTCTCTTCCTCTCTCTCCTCTCCTCCCTGCTCTGCTCTCTCTCTCTCCTTTTCTCTCTCTGTCATCCCCTATCTACGATACGCATGTCTTGAGAGACATTTTCTGCCTCCCGAGTGCTCCCTCTAAAAGCGTGAGAACCGTGGAGTTGAAAGAGGGGCACGTGTCGACACACCCCGCTCCCCCTTCTCCTCCGCCTGTCGACATATGCAAAGAGCTTATCCCTCCTCCTCATCTCCAGGCTCCCTCGGAAACAACAAGCCGTGCCGACGACTCCAAGGACGGCTATCTCATCTGCCTTTTGTGCCTTTTCCGATGGGGGAGCCGATATGGAAATTCAATGGGGGTGTTTCACAACCGTCCTATTTCGGTTCTCCAGCTAGCAACTGTTTTGTTTTTACAGTCGACGTGGTATGAGAGAGAGAGAGAGAGAGAGAGAGAGAGAGAGAGAGAGAGATAGAGAGACAGAGAGAGAGAAAGAGAGAAGATATACACACACAAATAAACACGCGAGGAGTCACGTTTGTTGCGATATAGTTTATAGGAATGTGGACGTGCCAGTCTAGATGTATGGGTGTCGGAGTAAACTCTGCTGCTGATGCATGTTTTCCGGCACAGCAGGACTCAGAACTGCAAGCCCAATGCAAGCCGGCTCTACTTTGGGCCCACATGTATGGTTACCCATGCAGATACACTGAAAACCTGTTCCCACTGGACATTCCACCACACACACACATCTTTCCACACACACCCAAATCACTCTCGCTCCACACACACACACACACACACACACTCTCTTCACAAAACACACACTCCACATCACCCACACACTCTCCACACATGAGATTTCTTTATTAAGGACAAATGCTTAAAACATTGTTTCATATTATAAAAACCATAAACAGATGCCACGCATACAGGTGTTAGTCGAAAACTAATTTGCAACCCCTGTCCCCTGATTAGGCATCCTCCTAAAAAAATCACATGAATACAAATACAGGGATCATACATAATAGACATAAAAAACAAACAAAAATAAATAAAATAAAATAATAAAAACATAAAACAAGGACAATGATTAATGTGTGTATGTGAGTGTGTGTCAATGTTCACAGGTTTATTCAGTTTCAAACCATTGTTTTACTTGTGAGTTAAAAACCTTGAGCTCTGTCAATGTTTTGATTTCTGTTGGTAGTGTATTCCATAGTTAGTGCCTATTGCTACAAGGATGATTGTCCGAATGTGTTTTGCGTCTGCTCTACACAATTTCCGCTGGTGCACCCCTAGTCTAATTCTGCGTCCAGTTTATTTCATTTGGCAAGTATTTCGAGCAAGGTTGTTTCACACCATTGAACATTATCTTTAAAAATGAAAGTTTAAAAGCTGTCCCATACATACACTCTCTCCACACACACACACACACTCTCGCTCCACACACACCCACACACCTCTCTGTCACAACACACTCCTCACACACACACCACCCTCCACACACACACACCTCCACACACCAACACTCACTCACTCCCTACACTCTCTCCACACACACACACACACACACTCTCCACACCACACACGTGCACACACAGGGATTCCTGGAGCCTGTCCGTGTTCTGCAGAACTATTTGGACAGGAACCTGACTCACCATGAGACCCTGGGGAGCCCAACATCCGAACCGTCGCCACTGCCACCACAATCCCCCGGCATAGCATGACCTAATGTCTTTGTCAAGACTCTGCATGCACACACACAAATACACACACACACACACACACACACGTGAGGATACACACACTGTGTGTCTGTCGAGTGAACTGTCACAATGCACGACTACCGCAGTTTCTAAGCGACGTGTCCGTTCTTGTCACAACGTGGGAGACTGTGTTCTTCCAGTAAGAGTTGGTACTATTGTCATGGGTGTAGAAGCGTTCCCTGTGATGAGAAGCTGTCATGCTACGTGCTCATACTCAGACAGACTGAATGACTGGCATGTTTTCGTGTCTCCTTAAAACGTTTCATGTCTCAATACACTCAACGAGTGATGTGTTTTCTAGGATGACAGCAACTCCACAGGGACACAACATGGCATCTTTGTCAGACATTCCAGCAGGTTCTTTGAGTCACGCTGATATGTCACACCTGTAATAGGCACACTTTCACAGTTATTTAAACCGATTCTGATTGGTCTGTGATCTGGGAAGTACGTTCACACTCTCCGTCGCAGCAAAATAGATCCAGAAAATCAATGTCGTTTCCAGAAGAAAAGAAACTGGAAAGAGTGACCTTCTGCGAATGACATTTCATCTCCACCAGCGAGGCCCGAGGAGGCGACTGAACAAACAGTGGTAAGACCCAGAGGATTGAGAACAGGCCCACTGTCAGCAGATATTTGTACGCGAGGGCGGTGAGAGAGAGGCGGGCCCTAATTGTGCAAGCGGGAGAAGACGAGGAGGAGAGAGAGGAGAGAGATGGAACGGGGGAGAGCGTCAGGATGAATAAAGATGAGCGCCAGGGAGAATGAAAGAGATTACTGATGTCACTGTGCCGTGTGACAGCCAGTGTCCCCCGAGCTTTGGCACACAGATGATGAAAGCACAGCTCTCTCTCCTCTCTCTCTCCTCTTCTCTCTCTCTCTCTCTCCGACTCTCCGTCTCTCTCTCCTCTCACTCTCTCTCTCCCCTCTCTCTCTCCCTCTCTCTCTCTCGCCTCTCTCTTCTCCTCTCTCTCTCTTCTCGTGTCTCTTTTCTCTCTCCGTCTCTCTCCCCCTCTCTCTCTCCCTCTCTCGTCTCTCTCGCTCCTCTCTCTCTTCTCCCCCCTCTCTCCTCCCCTCTCTCTCTCTCCCTCTCTCTCTCTCTCTCCCCCCTCTCTCTCCTCTCTTCTCCTCTCTCTCTCTCTCCTCGTCTCTCTCTCTCTCTCCTCTCTCCCTCTCTCTCTCTCTCTCTCTCTCGCCTTCTCTCTCGTCCCTTTGCTCTCTCCGTCTCTCGCTCCGCCGTCTCTCTCCATCCCTCTTCCCGTCTCTCTCTATCTCTCCATCTCTCTTTCTCGCTCTGTCTCGTCATACCCTTACGTGTCCTCCTTCTCTCTTTGCCTTCATCACTTCCACCCATTATGGTCTGTTTCGTTTGCCGCTCTGCTTTGTGGATCATATCTCTCTCTCTCTCTCTCTCTCTCTCTCTCTCTCTCTCTCTCTTCCTCTATTTCCCTGCGTAACAGCGGTCAGAGGCAGCAGAATTCAGAGTCTTAATTACAACAACAACCCCTGAGGAGTCTCTCTCCCTCTTTCCCTCTCTCCCTCTCTCCTCTCCCCTCTCTCCCTCTCTCCTCTCTCCCTCTCTCTCTCTCTCTCTCTCCCTCTCCCCCTCTCTCCCTCTCTCTCCCTCTCTCCCCTCCTCTCTCCTCCCCCCTCTCTCCTCCTCTCTCTCCTCCCTCTCGTCCCTCTCTCTCCTCCCTCTCTCTCCCTCTCTCTCCTCTCTCTCCCTCTTTCCATCTCTCTCCCTCTCTCCCTCTCTCCCTCCTCCCGCCTCTCTCTCGTCTCAGCCTCTCCCTCTCCCCCTCTCTCTCCCTCTCCCTCTCTCTCCCTCTCTCTCCTCTCTCTCCATCTCTCTCCCTCTCTCTCCCTCTTCCATCTCTCTCCCTCTCTCCCTCTGCCCTCTCTCCTCTCATCTCTCTCCCTCTCTCTCCCTCACCATGCCTCTCGTCTCAGCTCTCCCTCGTTCCCTCTGCTTTGTTCTTCTCCTCCCCCCCTCCTCCCCCTCAGCCGGCTCCCATTGTTCCACAGTGTCTGCCGCTCCCTCCTGTTTCTCTCTCTCTCCTCGCCCGGTTCCCTCCATCCCACTCCTGTCCTCCCCACCTGTCCCGGACGTTATTACCCATTCTGTGTGTAGTTGCTCTCCCATGTCCTCTCTCTCCGCTGCCCCCAACACACACACACACACACACAACGCATACGCCTCTACCTCGCCCCCTCCTCCTATGCACCCCCTCTCTGCCCACCCTACACACACACATCATCCCCCTCCCTATGCACCCCCTCTCTGCCCACCCTACACACACACACACACCCTCCCCCTCCCTATGCACCCCCTCCCTGCCCGCCCTACACACACACACACCCTCCCCCCTCCCTATGCACCCCCTCCCTGCCCGCCCTACACACACACACCCTCCCCCTCCCTATACACCCCCTCCCTGCCCACCCTACACACACACACACACACACACACAACCCTCCCCCTCTCTATACACCTCCTCTCTGCCCGCCCTCAACACACACACACACCATCCCCCTCCCTATACACCCCCTCCCTGCCACCCTACACACACACACACACCCCCTCCCCCTCCCTATGCACCCCCTCTCTGCCCACCCTACCACACACACACCCTCCCCCTCCCTATGCACCCCCTCTCTCGCCCGCCCCCTTTCTCTCTCTCTCTCTATGCATCGCTCCTCAGCTATAACTTCTTCTCCCATTTTATCTGTGTTCTTGGAGGCAAGCAGCTACTGTGTGTGTGTGTGTGTGTGTGCCTATGTGTGTGTATGGAGGGGTAGATTAAGAGAAATTGAGAGAGGGGAGATACCGAGAGAAATAAGTAAAGATATACTCAAGAGAGTAAGAATTACTAGTGTCAGCCACAGTGCTGCTGCAGTAAAGCAGATGCAATATCCAGCTCCATATTTGAACTTCCACAAAAGACACATTTTCCCATCGAAAATCTCTGGAATTTAGAAGGAGTTTACAGGTTCATGCCGTTGAAGTGGTAAACAGGAACTTTAAATCCACGTTCATGCCTCAAATGCAATCAACTGCTTAACCAATTACAGCCACTGCCAACATTATCATCCAATGACTGGCTCGGGGGAAGGCATGTTGAACAAGAGAAGGCAAACCAATGGGTGAACGTTCATTGCTGTTACGACCAATTAGGGAGGGCGGCTGTGTGTCTGCTTTAAAGGTCCACTAGCGAGGGTCATTGGCTGACGAGGATGTTTCAAAACAGCCGCGTGCCAAACTGACCATCTAACTGGCAGTGTGAGCTGTGTGAGGAGAGAGAGATGGGGAGGGTGTGTGAGGGGGGGAGAGAGAGACATGGGGAGGGTGTGGTGAGGAGAGAGAGAGATGGGGAGGGTGTGGTGAGGGGAGAGAGAGAGATGGGGAGGGTGTGTGCGTGGAGAGCGAGATGGGGAGGGTGTGTGCGGGTTGGGAGCGACTGGGGAGGGTGTGTAGGGGTGGGCAATCAGGCACCTGATAGCCTCTCTGAGGCTGACGTCTGCACGTACGTACCCCTCGCTTGGGTTTTTGGATTCATAATTTAGGTACAAGCCTTGAGGTGTTTCTTTAACTAGCAGAGGCTCCTGTGTTTTGGTCGGGCTTGATCCGTCCTCAGACAGTGATGCAAGAGGCCCCCGCCTCGGGTTGATCGGAGGGAGAACTTGATTTCCCTGACTGGTATCACATCAAGCTCGACGTGTCTTCTGGCAGTCTTCATTTGTAGACGGTGCTGATTCAGCTCTCCTTGCTCTCGGTGAGTGCGAGCCCCAGGTATGTGTCTTCTGGGCCCTGGAATCAGAGGAGGATGTTATTACAGGAGGAACTCGGCAGAGAAAGGATGTTAATACCAGGAGGAACTCGGCAGCTGAATGGATCTCTCCTCATAAAACGGTTCATGAAAATGCTTAAAGGATCTCCAGTGATGTTTCTTTGGGTTTTTGTGTGTGTTTTGTGCTTACGTGCACGTGTGTGGATGGATTTGTGTGTTTTTGTAGGCGGGTGTTGTGCGTGGGAATGCGTGGGAGCCTGTCAGTGTGTGGGTGGGAGAGGCCATGCCAGGCAGTTTTTCTGCAGGGGAGGATGGAAGACAGGCGTGAAGGGGAGGTCACAGGGGTGAGCAGAGGGCACCAGTAGACCTGCGTGGATCTTGCCTTGTAGTAGTCCCCTCCCCAGGGCGTAGTCGAAGGGACTGGCGGGCGTGTAGGGATGTCTGAGTTCTGGTCCTCGTGACGGGGTGTAGTTATACATGAGTATGGCTGTTCTGTCTGTCGTGTCGTGCGTTCTTTCTTTCTTTCTGAGCTGTCTGTAAACGGGTGGAACAAATCAAGGGTGGCGACGGGACATAAAGTAAGCAGTCCGAGAAGTAACTGGGGAGACAACCGGTAGTAGGTTCTTTCTATTCTTCTCTTTCCTTTTGACGTCTCGTCTGGCTTTAGCTTTCTTTCTTTCTTTCTTTTTTCCCCTGGGCTGACAGAGAGAAAAAAGCGTGCAGGAGTGTCCTGCATGGTTTGTAGAGTGTTTCGAGTCAAGGAGAAGAAGACAGCTCTGCTATAGCTTTCTGACAACGATAATGGAGGTGCCGTTTGACAATCCACAGACAGAGCGCACACACACACACACACACCATCACACACACACACCACACACACACCCACACACACGCTCCACCCAGCACACACAAACAGCTACACTCACACCACACACCACACACACCACACACACCACACACACACACACTACACACCACATCAGCACCAAACTGATACGCACAGCCTGCTGTCTTGCACACAACCAAAACACCCCTTTTCTCTCTTGTCGCTCACGCACACCAAACATGCGGTGCATCCAGTCTGCTGTGCCATACACAAACACAAGCCCTCCTCATTACAGTCAACACACAGACGTACCTGTTGGACGTGCGTGTGTGTTGCCACAGCCGTGTGCCTCTGCCGAAAGAGCACACGTTTCCCGTGGAAACGCCATAGCTAGTTCTTGGTGAGTTAGAAAGCCTTGCTTCACACTCACCCCTTCCACCTTCAACTTTCAACTTTATTAATCCTTCAAAAGGAAATTAGTGTTGCATGTCAGTAACAAAAAAGACGTGCTTTTTTGTGAACGTACATTGTAACATCACGACAGCTCTGAATGAAATCAGCATCACAAGAATGGCAAATGTCATTCCGTGGACGTCAGCGGGTCATAAACGCTGCCATAATGTTCACACTCTCACAACTCCCTTACAGCATTTTCCAATCAGCTTAAATGAGCCGGTTTGATTGTGTCTTTTGGCATGGGACTACTACAAGAGAGGTGATTACTCTGACTGCAGGTGCCCGTACTGGGGGAAAGCTCTCTCTCAGAGATGTGCATGATGAGATATTGGACATGAAAAGAAATACATTATCCTGTGTAACTGCACACAGTTAATCTGGTAATCGCTTCTGTACAATCCTTTTTCTGTCCTTTTCTGTACCTTTTCTGTCCATGACTTTGCCGCATGTGCATGCCTGCCTGCTTGCCTGCTGTCTTGTCGGTCTGTCTGTCGTCGTTGCTCTCTCTCTGTTCTCTCTGTCTCTC